>VXAK01002272.1:50287-66741 GCA_013399435.1 Arenaria interpres
TTTTTAAAGTGAGGGTGGTGAAACACTGGCACAGGTTGCCCAAAGAGGTGGTAGATGCCCAATCTCTGGAAACATTCAAGGTCAGGTTGGATGGGGCTCAGAGCAACCTGATGTAGTTGAAGACGTCCCTGCTCGTTGCAGGGGCGTTGGACTAGATGACCTTTAAAGGTCCCTTCCAACCCAAACTATTCTATGATTCTATTTTCCATTTACTGCTTAGCCAATTCATCTTCAAAAGTTTACCAAGAAAGAAATTGCTGTGCCAAAGGACAATTGAATTCCCTCTTTCATCTACAGAAATCTAGACAACTTGTTCTTCCCTTGTGCCAGCCATCATTCTTCCCTCTTGCCTATTAGCATGCTTTTAGAATTACAGATTCTGGTCTTTGACTTTTTGAGGGCAGATACACCAGAGCAAAAATAACTGGACCTTGCTGTCTGACCAGCTTTTGCTAATTAGAAGGACACTGAATAATATCCTCTCTGCCCAAAAATTCAGCCTGGTTTTCTCAGATGCAGAAGCAACTCAACCACATGTTGTTAGGGGAGTTCAAGACCATGAGACACAGTCTGGATTATTAGAGTTATTTCAGCTCAAGTGACAAGGACACCTGCCTTCTAATTCCAGCTCAGTAGCAAACCTGGTCTGTATCTCAACATGAATAATAGGAGTTTTCTGCCCATAGTTTGGGCACTTAATTTGGGGTGGGACATCCTATCTCACCACAGTGTCCCTAACTTCAGTCAACCCAATTCCATTCATGTTAGAGTCAGCTGAAATGTACTGACTTCTGCATTTTCTCAGATGGGATCTCAGCCAGGGCAGCTTCCTGCTCCCATGGATTTAAAGAAGACTAAAGCTATTCAGATATTCTACACAGAGAAAGCAAAAATTACTTTAAAATATTAAAAATTGAATTAAACACTAAAAAAAAAAAACTTTAAAATTAAGGACAGGAATATGCAGGACTTAATAAATAGGCTTGCCACTGTTGTTGGAAATACTGGTACAGAAGTCATGGCATATTTACGGAAGCCAGAGTGGTAACAGCACTGAAGCATGCAGGTAAGAGCAAAAGAAGACCAACTCAGACTCTTCACCTACATTATTCATGATTATGTGGGTAATGAAGATACTTCCACATTTTGCAGTAATAGGAAAAAAAAAATCCTCTTCCTAACCCTTCCTCTGTCTGATGTTTATTAAGAGGCACAAGAACTGGAACCAAGGGGCAGTTCTCCATTCCCCAAAGATCTGCTATTTGCTGAAAAAGTTTGTTTTGCAATTAAGCAAAATCTTAAAACTTGAACATAGAGAAACTGTGCCAGAACACAGGTAAACAAAATAGTAGTGTCCGTCATCTCCAGAAGAAGCAGCGTTTCCCTAATGCCTTTTTCATTAATTCTTCTGCCTTTTTCTCTCTCCCTCCCAGTTTTTAATTTATGGCAGCTACTTCGCGACCATAGCTGGGGTTTTCTTGATCAGGAGCCTTTGCATGCTTGTCTCCAGCAAATGCGAAAGGAAAATAGCAAGATCTTGCAAAGAGCACCTGAACCACGCTGAACATGAATCAAAAGAGCAGATTGTAACTGGCTGTACGACACGGATGTAGGAGTCAGGCAGACAGGCTCACGTGGCCAGGCCCTCGTGGGAGAAGAGCTCCTACTGCAGCATGCAGGGAACAGCAGCGCCAGATCAACATACAACAGAGCCCTGAAAAGCTACGCTGAATCATTACAGCACTTCGTAACAACATATGCCAGCTAAGAGATCACCATAGTGGCACTGTGCCAAGAAGAGAACATAAGTTGCTTTAGATTCTTATTTACCTGCCTATAAATAGCTTATCGGCAGTTATTTATACATGAGAACAGAGCAACCACCTCGGAACCCCACCGAGCACGCTGGAAAAGATCAGAGTCCACCCTGCCCTGCTTGTTCTAGCTCTTGTGTAGGTGTTGGCAAGCTGCTTCCATGCATGTTTGCTACGCATGTGGGTGAAGGGTCTGCCCCTCCTTTGCACATACCTCGTTCTGAACCCGGGAAGAAGGGACTGTGCTTGCATCATTATATTCTTTCCTACCTAACTACAGGAGATTCAATGACAGACTTCTCCCTTCTAATTTAAAAGCTCACGTCAGAAGCAGGCCTTTTGCGCGCAACGGCGCAGAGAAGCAGTGTTTGCAGAACCTATCTGAGAAGGTTCACTAAAACACTGCTAAGCCACAACTGTTGCTTGGCCCACATTTGAAAGCTGCAACCTAAACGCTGTACTGGGTCTGTAGCAATCTCAGCCCAGAAGAGAAAAACAAAATGAAAGAGCCCCATTCCTTTCCTTGTGCTTCCAGTAAAATTAAATTCAGGACTGAGTGTCTTCCTGTTTCAAGAGAAAAAGAAAAAAAAGAAAGAAATCAAAAGGATTGAGTAGCATGGACTAAAACCAGAGGAGTATGTTGTGGAGAAATTTGGATAATTCCTCACAGGAAAATTCCAGATTAATATGAATATCCAAGAAGATGTATAACAAAAAGCTAACATCACGTGTGTTTTTGAGTGCCAAATGAGGAAGAATCACTGATCTTGGCCAAGGATTTGGCAGGGTCAGCATCTCAGAATTTATCAAGAAGCTTCAAGTTCTATGGCTAATTTAGTTCAGCACAAAGGACAGTTAGTTCAGGAGAAGAAAAAGAAGAGACTATAAATGAGGTTGCATAGTGAATGCCTAACTTAATATAAATTATGTCTGTGTGTTAAGGTTATTTCTGTACTGCTCTTTGCTTCTAGGCTTCCAGTATCTACATCTAACTAATAAAAATAGAAAATACTTAGCACTTACAGAATAATATTTTTCCTGTAGAGATATGAGCTATCATTTGTACCGATATATGTGCTTTTCATGCACTAGATTGCAACTGGACAAAGTGCCCAGAGGTGAGAAGCAATTTGTTTCAAGTCACAAGATGAATCAGTTGGATTTAACCAAATGAGCCCAACTCATTTTCTTGGCTTTTTGTTTACTATCATGCATAGTGTGGGCATTCTATGCTATGAACTGGCTCTAACCAGAGCAGCTTAACCAATGCAGTTGTAGAAGCAGGAGATGGACTCAATCTCCACTAAGCCATATCTTTTATCACTGCAGAACTGGGGGGACAAAGTCCAGTAGAGCAAGGACTACTTTGTTTTGCTTTTCCTTATGAATAGGAAATTTCTTTTGAGACATTTCGTTAAAGAACTAGGTGCCAGTCCTGGGCTAGAAGCTAACTAGAGTTTGTGTTTAAGTGAGAAATAAGAACTTGGCATTTCCAGCTCCAAGGTGTCAAACAAAAAGTTAACAAATATTTCTATGTAGCATCTGACAAAAGGAAAGGAGCTAGCAACATGTGAAACTTTTGCTGTTTTTAAAAAAAAAACAATGGCAGTAGCAAGCTGCAGGAAAGGAGCTAGAAAAACCTGTAGAAATAACCATAAAAATTCTTCTGTTCTGAACTGGTCAGAGCTTACTGCCTCTGTGAATATGGGGTGCCACTGAGGAGTAAAGGAACCACACAGACACAATGCATTTTTTTTGCAGCTGTAGAGAACACCATCTTCAGAAAACAGATAAGTCTTCAAAAAAATAAAAATCTATTCCTATTCTCTCAAATTTCCACAAGAAAGATTTTGAGGTTGGGAGTTGGGGGGAGCATGGGGTAAGAGGCAGGTATAGGGAAGGAAGAGGGCAGCTCTTAGAAGTGTTAGGAAGGACATGACACATTGGAGGTGGAAACAACAGCAAGGGAAAGATGAGACCTTGCATTACCCTGGGTTTTCACCTGCAAATCAGTATTAATTAACCCAGCAATCACAGTTAGAGATTTCATCCAAAACAGTATGATGCACACATCTACCTGCATGTTTGTGGACATACCTGCAACTCTGGGGAGAGGAGATGGTTGAGGCTTGGCAGGTTATGAGCAAGGCTGGAACCACAGGCTCTCTAGTTCTGCAGGAAAAGGAAACTGAACAAATCCACCTCTCCTTGCAGCTTCTAGTATGAAGTGCTTGTCTTTCTCCCAGCATGTTAAAGGATTCCACGTAAATATAGAAACCCAGAGCTGAGCACATCACTCTCCATAGCTAGAACCTCCTCTAAATACAACAACCTTTGAAACATCAGTGGATTTAGGCACAAGTCTTCCATGAAGATACAGTCCAGCAAGCCAATAAGGCTAGTTCTAGATAACAAGGCAGCAAACAAATTGTATCTTTGTATTCAAAGCAGGCAGGTATTAACCAGGCACGGCAGGTATTAACCAGGCACCGCTAGTCAGCAGCCACCTTTCAGCAGGCCAGTAGACATACCCATCTTTCCCATCTTCTCCTTTACCAGAAGCAGTTGAAGAGTATGAAATGCAGAGGCAAGCCTGACTTCTCTGAACACTTGCCTGCCTGGCTGCACTACACACTCGAAGCACTGCGAGAAGTTTCTGTACCTGCAGAACAAGACCAGGCTCTATCCAGCTCACAAAGCTGCTCTGGGGAGAACATGGGGTCCCTCCTGCCAGGGCCATAGCATTTGGTCCCAGTGTTAACACACATCCCACCAACAGGCTTCAATGTCAGCTCCATCCTCTGATGAACCCCGGAAGATGTATGGAGTCCACTCTAAAGAAAAAAAAATTGATAAAGGAAAGCAAAGCAGAAGCATTTCTCTGAAGCAGTTCTGTTTTGATTTTTTTTTTAGTTTAGATTAAATTAGATTTAGAAGCTTCTTGTCCATTTGCCCTTAGGTGACAGATTGGTCCTTATATAGAAGTAATTCCTGGCTAACTAAAAGTATGAGGTAATACATCCCTGCAGCCCCAGCAGAGCCAGGACAGTCAGCAGAGACCCCATGAGCTCAGAGACCACTGTACTATGCAAAGGGGAGGGTCAGTATCAGCCCCAACTGTAAAATAAATGTTGGATCTGATCTATGAATTGGAGACCAGAGCTTTTAAAGGTATTTATTAGCATAAAAATGCAATCAAGTGATAAAAACTGACATGGCAAGAAAGTTATTACTCATCAGAACTCAGTTTGCTGACAGAACCTGTAAAGGATAAAACTTCCCCTTCCCTCTGTGAGCAAGAAGAGCTGTGATTAATTTTTATTACTATTATTACTTTTTAAAATTCTGATAATGTTCTCCCAAGTTTAGAAAGAACTTTTAGAAAACAAAAAGACATAGAAATTTCTTACTACCTCCAATACTAAAGGGTGGTCATCCTGGGAGGAAACTGCACATGAATCAACAGCAAATGCACCACAGCCACAGCTTTGACAGGTAATCCATTACCTTCAGAGTCATTTGGAAGCATGCTGGCTGCTCACCTGCTCAGTGCAAGATTTTTGCTGATGTTATTGATCAGTCCAGGGTTTACCATATTTTTGTTTTGCAAAGACAACAGATACCAAAAGATTTCAAAGCAGAACTACAGTCCAGGATAATATAGGCTATATTTTATACACAATGATTTGTAAGAGAAAGATGATAATCAGAGGCAATCATTTAAAATCAGGTTTCAAAGTTAGGGCTGGTTTTTGAAACATTCCTCTGAGGTCACAGAAATACTGCCTTAATAACACACTATGTATGCCAAGTTTTAACAAATACAATCTCAGAGTGCAAGCAGAAGCACTTTTGAAAAAGTGCCTGCCGTTAAATGGAATTCAACATTTTAAAAGAAATAGCTTGTAACAGCTTGGTTAAACATCAGTCAGTGCTTTGCTTTCATTCTCTTATACTTCAGAATATGTTTCTCTTATTTTCTGGGAACAGTGGAATTTACTTTCTAATGCAAAACAAATAAACTAAGCTTAAAAACCCCCAAATCTCTTTAGGCTTCTTTTTACTGCCCACTACGATGAAGACAGACAACTCATTCTTTTCCTTTTGATCATGACTTTCAAAAGTAAGTCAAGAACCCTCTTTACTAAGTCTGAGCAGGTACCAAGAGCAGTTTCTGCATCTTTTTTACCTCCTCCAATGACTGGAGTGCAACAAATATGATGAGTATTAAAGTATTTTGAAGAAACTGAGCTCACAATGAGTTGTGAGCTGGCTGGTGGCTTTTATTGCCTGCACAAAGGCTTGGACTTCTATTGTTCCACTTGGCTCCCAGGCTGCCAATCAACAGAGAACAGCCTCCCTGAGCATGCTAAGAATGAGCTTTAACCTCACAGTTTCCCCACTCATTTATTTGGAAATGAGACTGTAATGGAACTTTATTCTTCCGCTATGATACATCCACTCAATTCTAAGTACGTCATTAGGAACAACCTTTGATAGATGATAGAGAGACTGGAGTTTACCCCCACCAATGCACCTTGATCCAAGCTGTTCAGTTACAACCTGCATCTGTGATCACAGGCAGGTTTAGTGAGAGAAACATTAGCTGGAGTTAAAAAGTAAACTTGTAAATGCATTTTTAGCAACTGTGAAGAGCATCTTTATAAAATTCCTAGTGTACTCATTCCTACACTACAGTTGGTCTGTTGGGGTTTTTTTGGTTTGGTTTCTTTTTTTTAGGTAGACTATGGCTTGCTGGAAGGGAGCCATACGCTACGGCTGGATTTATCCCACACTGATCATCTGTGCAAATGGATTTTTCTCAACAATGAGACCATCAGAATCTTTTCTCACTCCTTATCTAACTGGACCAGACAAAAACCTAACGATTGAAGAGGTATGTAACTATTCTCTTAAGTAATAATTAAGATGCTTAAAGCATTAAGTCTTACAGCAATCACTGAAGGGGAGAATAAGCGTTCAATGATACAGTTATATTTTATCTAGAGACTGTAGATAAAATAAGAGACTCTAGAGCATTTTTAAGATGTTTCTGGAAAAAAGTGAGGAGTCTCCTGTGTTGCAGAAGGTCAAAGCTTCAAAGTCCCTACATTCTTAGGCTTTGAAACCACTTTGGTGGTTAAGAAATTGATACTTTCAGCAAAATCAAGTCACTAGCTCCTCTCCCCACCTAGAACCCCAAGGGAGGGGCAACACTAAGATTTATCTGTATTTATCATGTAATTCATTACACTGACAGTGACAAAGTGAGTGCAAATTGTAAGAAAACCAAGCAGACTTCCTCTCATGAGCTGTTAGATTATTATCTACATTACAGGGCTGATTCATGCATTCATTAACCTCTGGAGGTCAGATTCACATTCAGAAACAGTCTGGTTTGGGTGTTCAGTTTTTTTCTTGACAAAAGCATGCACTGCAAGTTTCCTGGCTGTACTCTGTTCAGCACTGGCCGCTTCAGGAGTACACTTCCCAACAAAAGGGGACATAGTTAACAAGTGGCTGAGTCATGGAGTTAATGGTATAATTAGAAAACACAAGCTCAGTACACCCACATGCAGCTGATACTAAGAACAATCATTCTTGATGTGCAATAGCAAGTGTTAAGGCAGAATCTGCTAGCATAGTGTAAACCCAAGGTTTCTTCCAAAAAAAAAAAAATAAATCTGTGGATTGGGTTTTGGGGCTCCCTCCCTTTTTATTATTTTTTTGAACCACAAAGGGAAATATTTTCTCTAGTAGATGAAATACACAAATAGCATGATAGGATGCTTTAATTCTGATTTCAACAATAATCCTTAACTCAAAAATAAGTGTAGTACAGATACTGGCTCTTTCAGCTAAATTCACCTCTGGTGAGCTAATTCTGTAAGTTTCAGTCAAACACTTAAAAACTCTAAGTAAAGGTCAGAGAAACAAAACAAGTCACCCATAAAGATAGAGTGAACCTGCTGCTCACCATGCAACTCACTTCAGTACAAGTTCAGAAGATAACCAGCTGCTGTTGTTCCTCCTGCATTTGCAACAATTCCTTTCTGGTCTAATTGCTTAAGCAGAGAATAAATGATCAGGAATGGATACCCCCACAGGTCCAGCAATAACTAGAGAAGACCTCTGCAAAACAGGCAACTTGTGCATCCCAAAGTGAACTTTTTCTATGACTATATGTAAAAGAAGGGGATACCCCCCCAGCTGTAGCCATGCTGCCTGGGCAAGCACTGAGCTCGTGGCGACAGTAAACAGCATCTTCCAACCTGAATGCAGATCAGTCCTAGAAAAAGAATTTCTTTTCAGAGCATCTATGCATTGAAGGCCAACTGAAGCTTACAAAAAGATTGTTCCATCAAAACTGACTTTTTACACATTAAATTTGAAGAAAATATAGAAGGTGAAGATAACATAGTAACAGCTGTACACTCACTACGTACAGTACCAGTTCTCCTATCATAAAGGGCATTTTATATTTTTTTTTCTAATCCTAACAAAAGACAGAGGTGACCACAGGTATATAATGACCCATGTAAAAGGTAAATAGGCATTTATTTTTCAGCTACTGTGAGGAATAGGATTTGATGCTAGACAGACTTTCCTGTGACGCAAACACTGCTATAACTGCTTTAAACAACTACATATCAAAGCCCGCCTTCTTCGCAGGCCTTTACTAAAATTATTTTTTAAGCTAATCTACCTGCTTACAGAGTAGAGGATAGCATCACTACCTTTGCCTCTTAAGGAGTACATTTACAGTTTTGTAATCTAACACAGTTTAAGTCTGCAGAATTTGAACAATTCAGTGTTTCCTATCACCACGATGATGTTCCTTCAATAATATACAAAAATATTTTCTCTTTTATTCTCTTTTAGGTTACCAACCAGATTTACCCAGTTTGGACATACTCCTACCTTGCACTCCTTTTCCCGGTCTTCTTGATTACAGACTACATGCGCTACAAGCCCGTCCTCCTCCTCCAGGGCATCAGCTTCATCATCACGTGGCTCTTGCTCCTCTTTGCACACGGAGTGCTGGCCATGCAGATGGTGGAGTTCTTCTATGGGATGGCAACAGCCACCGAGGTGGCCTATTACGCCTACATCTACAGCGTCGTCAGCACCGATCACTATCAGAGAGTGACGAGCTATTGCAGAAGTATCACTCTGGTTGCAGCCACCGTTGCCGCCGTGCTGGGACAGCTGCTGGTTTCCTTGGCAGACGTATCCTACTTTCACCTCAACGCCATTTCTTTGGCTTCCGTGTCCCTAGCATTCCTGTGTTCCTTCTTCCTCCCAATGCCTCAAAAGAGCATGTTCTTCCACAGAAAAGATGTCTCACCACCTGCCCTGGGGCCAGACAAATCTGTGGCCTCAGTTGGCTCGGACGGGCCATCGAGCTGCCAAGAGGACAATGGCTCTGTATCTGCTGACAGGGGACCCACACCCGAAGCACAGGCTGGTCACGCCAGATCCCAGAACGACATGCTCAGGGTACTGGTGCAGCTGGGCAAGGACCTGAGGGACTGCTACAGCTCTAGGAAACTTCTCTACTGGTCCCTGTGGTGGGCTCTGGCCACGGCAGGCTTTAACCAGGTTCTGAATTACGTCCAAGTGCTGTGGGACTTCAGAGCCCCCTCTCACAGCTCTGCAGTGTACAATGGAGCTGTGGAAGCAATAGCAACTTTTTTAGGTAAGTAAAAGATCATTAGCAACTACTTCTAACCCATCCTGTGCTGATGGCATTCTTCAGCAGTGTTTGATGCCTTTGTGTTTATTTCCTATGAGAACCAAGGTCAACAGCAACAGCCTCCAATATTTAACACCCAAACAAATAGCATGCAAAGCATGATTTTACTGCACTTCACCAGTTGATTTTACTATCAACTTATCACTTCAAAAATGTTAAAAAAAACAAAGATATAACTTTCCCTTCTTAAAGGAGCCTCATTCCACCAAAGTGTTTTAAGAGTTTAAGTTTATGGCTCTGTTCAGACCATGAATTTAGCCTGAAGTAAGCAGTTGCAAACCCTTTTCAACACCACCTTGCCTTTTCCTCCCTCAAATACACCTTAAGTTAGGTGGCTTAAAAATTAAAAGAGCATATTAACAGGTACACCGGAGAGTCTGTTCAGACATTAGATTAAACATCATTTCAGGCTGAGTGCTCCGGAACAAGTACTCCATGACTGAATCTGTATCCTGATCAATAAGTTTGCCTCTGGATGTGACATACAAGGAGAGGCCAAAAGCACTGGCACATGGCTGAAGTGCAACTTCTTTATTTAAATAGCTGTTCATTTCCAACAGAGTCTAATTTTTAAGCTCACATTTACACAGCTATGTCTCCACCTTCATACCAGGAGCTGTATCTCATGCTTCTACAGGGAACTCCCAGTTTTCTCGTCCTCCCTGCAATCAGCATGAAAATCCATTTTACTGAAGCTACCCCAGAACTTCTCAGACTACTGGTTTGAGCAGTATTCCCAAGGGCTTTCTTGCTTTCTACACCCTCTGCCATGTGATACTATTTCAGAGTACAGAAAGCACTCACAGTACCAGGAACCTCTGGCTAGAGCAGTGATAGACCAAAGGAGTAAACCTACTATGATTTTTTGAACTCTGATGAAGAGCACATGCAAGCAGCAAATGAAGACCAATTTCGCACTAATGTGCTAGCCTACCTGAAAGCATCTGGGCAACTGATACACTCTGCTGTGTAACCTGCCTGGACCAGGCTTCTCTTTTAGTATTCAAGCTACCAACCTCAGTATATTATCTTTCAAAGAGCTTTCATAAACCTACAGGAGCCTCTGTGCTTGAAGAGCATTAAAAAAACCCCAAACTACCCCATAGCTGGATAACTTTCTTACAGCAGTAGACAGTGTTTCTCCAAACTGAGATGGGGAGAAAAGTAAACCTCATCATTATTGCAGAAATTAAAAAAAAATAAATAACGAAGGCACTGGAGTTTATTATACTATATTACACTCAAGTAAGGGCTCTTACTGTATGTGATAGTCAATAAAGCATTGCCAAATGCAGTTCTTAAGATTTTTCACCAGAAACTGAAAGAGATGCTTTCATTAAAAAAACCAAAACATTAAGGACCACAACAGACTTTCATTTCATAAAGACCTTTACGTGAAGGAATTAAACTCCATTATGTGTATTTTGGCAGAAAATGCTTGGCTAGATTGTTCTTCTCTCTGCTCAGTTATTTAAAAAAAAATATGGAGTAGCAACAATAGATTGTGCGGGGCTGCCTCCAGCCTTAGGCAGGATGCACTTTTCTCAGAGTACTTCAGTCTGCAAAGGCTCTGTAAGCAAGGAGAAAAAAAACAAAACAAGAACAACCAAACAAACCACACAGAATCATAGAATGGTCCAGGCTGAAAGGGACCTCCAAAGGTCAGCTAGTCTGACCTCCCCACAGTCAGCAGGGACACCCCCAACTAGACCAGGTTGCCCAGGGCCTCATCGAGCCTCACCTTGAATATCTCCAGGGAGGGGGCCTCAACCACCTCCCTGGGCAACCTGTTCCAGTGCTCCACCACCTTCATAGCGAACTTTTTCCTAACATCCAATCTAAATCTGTCCTTTCCCAACTTAAAGCCATTGCCCCTCATCCTGTCACTGCAGGCCTTTGTAAACAGGCTCNATCAGGTCCATGTCCTTTCTATATTGAGGGCTCCAGACCTGCACACAGTACTCGAGGTGAGGTCTCGCCAGAGCAAAGCGGCAGAATCACCTCTCTGGACCTGCTAGCAACACTTCTTTTGATGCACCCCAGGATGTGATTGGCCTTCTGGGCCGCAAGTGTACACTGCCTGCTCATGTCCAGCTTCTCATCCATCAGCACCCCCAAGTCCCTTTCCTCAGGGCTGCTTTCTAAGACCTCATCTCCCAGTCTGTATTCATACCGAGGACTGTTCCGGCCCAGGTGCAGAACCCTGCTTTTGTTGAACCTCATGAGGTTCATCTGGGCCCACCTCTCCAGCCTGTCCAGGTCCCTCTGAATGACATCCCATCCCTCTGGTGTATCAACACCACCACACAGCTTGGTGTCATCTGCAAACTTGCTGATGGTGCTCTCAATCCCTCTGTCTATGTCAGAGGAATACTCCCAGAATACATATTAATGGTCTGGAATACTCCCAGACCATTAATAGAAAATAGAAGCCACACCATTATCAAAGCTTATTGTGTCCCTAACAGTCTCAAGAGCTCCTGGCATGACCCTTTTACACCATTATCATCCTTCTAGAGCCATTGCCTAATGTTTCAAAGTTTTAATTATAACTTTTAAATTTTTAGGTTCAGCAACATCCATGGCAGTTGGATATGTCAAAGTAAACTGGGATCTTTCTGGAGAACTGGCTTTGGGAATTTTTTCTGCAATGGATGCTGGTTCTCTGTTTCTCATGTACTTTATTGACAACATCTGGGCATGTTACGCTGGTTACCTTGCATTTAAAGCATGCTATATGCTCCTTATAACAATAGCAACGTAAGTATAATACACAACTGTTCTAATTAAATTGATTTAAATCAGTGTCATATTTTTAAATTTACCAACATTTCGCTGAAAGTTTCCCTAAAACTATGATTTTTAAATAGGTCACGACAGCAACACATTATTTCTAGCTTGTATAAAATTACACTTAAAAAGTTATATGACCTAATCATTACAGTAGGTTACTCCAAGTCTGGAAACTGGAACAGAGACTTATTCTGCATTTAGCTGTTCAATGACCTACGTACAAGTACCCTCTTAATGATCAAACGAACACAGACAGGTTTTTATTTAGCAAAAATATCCCCTCAAATGTAAAACATAAGTAGGATGCACAAAAGTGCCAAAGCCAGAAAAACCAGGAACTTCTCCCAAAATGAAGCTGTTAAAGCTTAATAGCCAAGACTGAAGAGGCTTTATCCTATGAAGAATACACTGTGTCCATTAAATTGTTCCCAAGCTTTCTCCCAGAAGTAAATTACAAGCATCCATGCTCTCCATGGTTTACTTAACCTGTACATTCCTTTTCAGGTTTCAGATTGCTGTCAGTCTGAGCATGGAGCGCTACGCTTTAATGTTTGGCTTCAACAACTTTGTTGCACTGCTGATTCAGACAATTTTAACTGTTGTGGTAGTAGATTCAAAAGGTCTGGGACTAGATATCAGCACCCAGGTAAGTTACATAACTCACTCTCATTTCCCCTACTCTCCTCTAAAAGAGGGTTCTACTCCAATATTAGCCTTTGGGAATGGGCGAGTTTAGGGCAGTTACTCACTTGAAAAACAGGTTCATTTAAAGTGAACTGGCAGTAGCTACTACAACCTGCTTGTCCTCTAGTCCTGCCAATTTTGCATTTCTGCAATGATTTTAAGAATATTTTCATAGAGCAGAAGAGAAAGACCACTAACCTATTACTAAGGGTTTTATTTTTATTTAAAGGCTTACTATTATGAAGTTTATTATCAAAATACCCTAAACAGAAGCAGGAAGCAAGCTGAAAGGCATTCTTTGGGTCTATTACTGGGTTAATTCTGAATTACACAGTTTCACTGAGTGCATCTTTAAGTTACCTTAACTCTGAAAATACTAATCTCACAATTCCCCATTGAATTTCAAGTTGGGCCGTACTGAGTGAGGTCCAAGTCTCTAGCTTTCATCTTCTTAGGGAAGAGCCAGAAAGAGTGCTGGGCAGCTGTACTCCCCCCTTATTGAGGTGGGGAGGGGAAGCAGGCAACATTATTTTCTTCCCCACCTTTTACAACTGCAGACTTCCTACAGCAGCCAGGAAATCAAGCAGCCAGACTTTGAATCCTTTCAAGATGGCATCATTTTGGGGCATGGGTGACAGGGAAGGCGACAGCAGAGGGACACCCCTTAAATTATTTACCTAACAGTAAAAGCAGGTTTTGACTCTCCCTTCTTCCATTTCCTAGTTTCTCATTTATGGCAGCTACTTTACAGTCATAGCTGGAATTTTCCTCATCAGAAGTATATACATCATTATATCCACCAAATGCAGAAATACCAGTGTGGTTGGTGAAAGCATTGATCAGTAACAAAGGAGACAAAAAGAATGGCTGCAGGCAACAGTGCAGAAGGCTACATCATCTGAACAATTAATTAGGAAAAACATAGTGCTCAATCAAGCAAGACTGGTCAATGGTAAAACAGGCTGTTCATAAGCCTGCAGCATAAAGACCTTTGTCAGCAGTATGATGCATTTTGCCCATTTTCTTCACCAGTAGTTCTAATAGCAAACAATCCTCAATCTTCTATTGCAACTCAAGTTTAATGATCTGACACCAAAACTTCTATTAATGCTCAATAAGCACAAGCAGCAACTGCATACAGATGCCTGAACTTCACAACAGAACACAACACAACCTTTGAACTTTCACTTCTACTGAGTATTACAGTTAAAGGCAATTTAGTCATCATAGGTGTAAGACCTTCAGATGTTCCTAGGAAATCTAAACCAGCAGCTGCCCCACAGCAGCAGGGTGATCTGTTGGAAAGTTTGCCACAGAAACCTTTTGAAAACTTAAAACTGATTCAGCTGGAAGTTGTGACACGCATTGTTAAAGCAGGTTAACAAACAGCAGTAAGCCATTTTTTTTTCCAAAAGACACTACTTCTTTCTGTATGTTCAGAGCTGGATTACTAGGCTGCTCTGCAGCATAGCAATACTGCCACTTCAGTTTACAAATGGCCAAATGCAGTCATTTCAGATTCCACACAGACAATGCGGTCCTCAGAAATCTGAAGTTACAGGACTGAAAGGAAATTAGGTCATTATACACAGATAAACTGCTACTGATGTAGTGACAGCTTTAGCATGAATTCCTTGAAAATGTACGAATACAACAAACTAGCCTTCCCTTTGAGTGCCCATCTTGATAAGCCTACACATTATGTCTGACAACTGCAACAACCCTCACACATTGACCTTCGGAAGCAAAAAACCTTCCTAAACTAAATTCTTATTTTTAAGCCATGGGGAGACACTTCAATTTCTATAAAAGGCAGACTTACTTAAATAACACCACTTAAAGTTTATATTGAACTTTAAAGCTAATTAGGGAATGTTCTTTCAACTGCGTTCAATAATGTCCACTTTGGAGTAAACTATATCAGACAGCAGCAAATTCCATTGTGTTCCTTCACCACAACTTACAGATTTGCCAAGAGTTAGAACTAACTAACAGTTGTCCCAATTCAGCTCACAAGAAAGTAAAAATCATTAATTCCTTTAAAAACATACTTTTAAAAGATGCTCGAGCTTGTCTTTATGCCCCAGTAACTTCCCCCTTCAAGACAGCAGAATACTTGCATCGTATTTATAGTTCTTTCAGGAATTCCAACTAAATTTTGTCCTTCTCAAATTCATTTCTTGCCTCACCATCTGTTTCAACATGGTGCTTAGGAGTTTGTAGTCATTAAATAACTTTGAACTGCAGAAACTGGGCATCACATCTGCCTTGCAGAAGTCGGGGTGTACCTTTTACAGCATCTTCTTACACACATAAGAGCTGACATGTTAGGAGTAAGAGTATTAATCTAGAAAGTCTCTAAATTAATTCCTCTATAAGCCAGCTAAAGTTATCAAGTGAAGTGCTTTAATGCTAAAGCAGAAGAAGCCACTGAAAAACTAGTGGAAGTATAGCTTTTTGGCAGATGTGCTAGTTGCATGAGCAATTGCGTGAACAATTACAGAGGTTTCTAAGACAAAACATTTATAATCATGGGTAAAGAATTCATTTTGTAAATATAGATATTTTAAAAATCCAACCAACAAAACAGGTATGGTGTCAGTTTCTGTTCAATATAAAAGAAAGTCAAAACAATACAAGATCTTCAGCTTCTTGTCTGGAGTTTGACAAACCTAAAATTAGTCAAAACACACTAAATAGATGCGGTTGTGTATAGTAAGAGTTGCCATCTTTTATCTGCATTCAAGCTGGTTATGAAAAATAAGGTATTCCACTATTTAGGCAGCATAATCAAAAACTACGTACCTTGCATACTTAAATGAATTCCAGTATCTCTGCAGTAATCAGTTTCACTTGGATAAGAACAATTTCAATAGATGCTGATCTCATTAGCCCTTGCACAAAGCTTAATTTACATCAGTTCAGGTGAAGAGACATGACTGTTCCCCTCCTACAAGACTGTTCATCTCACTGATGAGACATTTGGTTGATTTGGTCCGGTTCCCTGCAATAAGCGTAGTCAAGTGCTTAAGTCCTTCTGAACCTACTGCATTTATGCGTTGCTATCCCAAAATAGGTAAAGTCAATAACAGAACTACAGCTATTTACACTATGCTAAAAAACAGCAGGAAGAGCAAGGGCATCACTAACATCCCAGAAACTTTCAATTGCTGGGGACTTGTTGAATGAGGTTCCTAGAGAATCTTACACCATACTCTATATCCAGCAGTGTTCAGCAGAAGGAAGAGACAGACGTCAAGTCTTTTTTAACTTTAAATATGCCAACTGGACAAAACCAGACATTTAAGTGAGGAATGCTACTATAAGCAGCTTGTTGAATAAGCTGCCCGTCCTCTGCTGTGGGATCTTCAAAAAAAAAAAAAAAAAAAAAAAAAACAGAAATTACC
>VXAK01002272.1:66756-104041 GCA_013399435.1 Arenaria interpres
AGATAAGATACAGAAATTACTACCCCCTATAAACAGGTAACAGTAGTCAAAAGCACTGGCATGAAAGTATTTGTACAAGCAGTGGTCCAGTCTTTCAGTTGCCCTAGAAATAAGCAGGTCTAACATTCAGGCAGTCAGTTACAAGTGAAATGTCTTACCTTCAAGTATTTTCACATTTGTGGGCTTGCACATCCTTTTCTCAAAAAAAAAAAAGTCTGATCTTATTTATTCCTGTTATCTTGAAAGCTGTTAGAATTTTATTCTCCAGCTGGTCAGAAACCTTTTTTTAAGCTTGCAGTTTATGTATTCATGATATATTTACATTATTTGCATAGTCCCAGTATTACACTTGAACTTAAGCCAAGTTATCTCTGTGTTTAAAACACCATCACCTACCACTGCAGAGTTAGTTTCTACTACTCTAGTAGTAGAAACTCTACTACTACAACTCCACTACTGCAGAGTTACGTTTCTTCTTGAACCTTCTTACTACTACAGACTGGATATGCCAGACATTCCCCCCCCCCTTACAAATTCCATTCCAGTACAGAAGGAAATATTCCAGTAAATAAAAAATTATCAATGAATTTAGTATTCCCCAGGAGGTCTTACTACTACATATAAATTTTTAATAAAAACAGGGCCATTATACCTGTGGTACCTCGGCCTATTACACTGTTTTGACCACAACTATGTCTCCTTCAAAGACTGTCATTAGCTACCCATAATTGTCTTTTTCAGGCAACCATTTCTCAAATAACTACCCTCCTCAGTGCTTCTGGTGTTCTTCATTACACAGCTATTCTGACAAATAACCCAAGTTCACTTAACATTTTTCTGTTTGATAAGTCACTTCCCTTGGGCTAGAACAGCAAGCTTTATCACAAGGACACAAAGAAAGATATTCAAGTGAGGCATTCAAAAACTTTAAGCATATTGGTTTTGATAACTCAACTGTGTATAAGATTCAAAACATGTACATTTTAACCCAATAAAGTGTTACTGCACAGAAATAATGCTACACAATTGTTTTTTCTAATATTTATTTTTTTCACCTGCAAACTGTAGCAAAACATGATCAGCTTTATTATGCAGACAGGTATCCCTCTAACATTAGAGATTTAGGCATGTATAAATAGAAGAGCTCTTAGGAAAGGAAAACATTTTGAGAAATGAACAAACCTTCAAATTTAACTTCATGACTTCCAATACCAATGCTTAAAATGGTGTAGCTCATTCATTCCAAGAGATACAACAGCACCTTAAAGTGGCTGATCTATTTCCCAGTAACATTTTTCACATAACAATGTGTTAAAGTTACAAATACTGATATGCACAAATAGCTATTTTCTAAGAAAAATATGTACAGTACTGCAGCATAATGAATGTGGTATCTGCAATAACTTATTAGCCAATTTTAATATACATGATACCGCTACTTTTTACCTGCCAGTTCACAGGTTCAAGGATGTTACCACAGCCCTCTGTTTTGCACGTTATTACCTGGTGGGGGAGTTGGTTTTCTTGGTTTTGTGTATTTATTTTTTTAAATTTTTTTTTAAAGGTACACAATGCAGGCTTTTATTTTTACTTCTTAAAGACTTCTTTTGTGTTTAAAGCTAATATCAGTGAAACAAGACAACAGTGCAAGAGGCGCAGAGATGTTATGTGACCACATAAGAGTTCTTTTGGGTAAAGTGTCTATAAGGCTATAAGAAAGGATTGGTTGATGAGCTTCCTGTTGGAAATTGTCCTGTTGGTGCACCAGCCTGTGGGAAAATGAAAGAAAAAAGGACAAATATTTAAGATTTTTTTTCCATATTGTAAGTCGTAAGTGCAGGATATATAAAAAAGAAAACAACCTATTAGTAAATATTTCTGGTTTATGTTGCAGGGTTTTTTTGGTGGTTCCCTGAAATTACATTGCTGTAAGAGCATAGTATACAAGTAACTCTGTTTTGGTTTGAACAGCCTTACACATCATGCCATTGTAATAATGAATTACATTTGGGAGAGTCACATGTTACCTTCCCTTATTTTAAGCAAAAAAAAAAATCCCTTCGTGTGCCTCTAAATTAATTTATAGATTATGACTCTTCAGACAGAGAAGTTATTGATGTCATACAACAACTCACTTACCATAAAAGGGTTACTAGATACTCCAACAGCTGCAACTTGTCCAAAAGGAGTTACCACAGGCTTTGCCTGTCCAAATGCAGCAAAACCTGCTCCTTGGAAAGATAAGTGAAAAATATTAATACTAGTAACCAATCTTCAAAGAGTTCTTTGCTGCAGCTCCCACACAAAAATAAGTGGAAGCTTGGACTGCACAATCAGGGGGATTGATCCCACTTACACATTATCAGGACTGTAATGTTTGGATCTAGACCATCCCTGAAGGTTCTCCAACCCCTACAATTTTGTGATTCAATGTAAGTGTAAAAATAAATAAATAAATATGGCTGGGCCTTTTGTTAGTTTCATTTTCAATTGTTTGGAACTAATCAATTTCCAGTTTCTACATATGCACTTTTTTCCAGTATTACTTTATCACTTAAATTTAGGGAGAAAGTACTTTCCACTTTTTTCTTGCCTGTGTTCTATGAAGTTAGAGAAAGTGTTCTAATCAGTTGCAGACACTCCAAAAATGAAGACAAAACAAAGCAATCCTCCATGCATAAAAAGCCTTTAAGACTGGCAATACCTAGAACTTTTAGTATCAGATTATGGTAAAATTTCAGTTATGTCACAGCACACAGCCAAGGCAGAAAAGCTCAACTACACAACCCAGACAGAGTGTGGGAATCCCTCAATGTTATTATCGAGTTCATATAGAAATAAATGCACACCCATTATTGCTAACTTACAGACAGACCATTTTCTCCACACTTCTGATTTAACCAAGATTACCTAAAACGTATAGACCTACCATTTGGCTGCTGAGCAAAAGCAGTCTGTTGAGGGAAAGCTGCCTGGGCTGGGAACGTGGGCTGCTGGAAGTTGCCACTAAAACTAGTAGGAAGACTGTAGGAGGCAGGAGTTCCAAATCCTGCAGGCATGCTCACGGATGCAGTACCAAATGTTGCTGCTGGCAGGCAAAAAATAACATTCAATTATTTGTAAGAAATCACTTTTTTCATGAGACAAATTACTATAATGCCATGTTAAGAAAATTCTCCTAATGCCTCAGTGACCATCCAAAAGTTCGGTTCAACTTCTACAGCCACTAAACCAATTTGTTAGCTTGGATCACCACCAACTAGGTGCATAATCTTTGCACTTCAAAAACGAATGGAATAATTTAAAATTTATTAGATCCAGCACATTCAGATATAGCTTTTGAAAAGGAAATTATTTTTTACATTCTCTATATTATTGTATACTTCCCCCAGCATTTTTCTGGTAAAAGTCTCTACATATCAGAGGCAAGCACTTTCAGGCAGCTTAAGCCCTTCTGTTTTTCTCCTTCTGAGAAAAGCATGAAAGAATCTTCCTACTTCAAGCTGCGTTACAGGAAGTTACAAATGAAAAAAAAAAAAATAAAAATGTAAGGGATACATGCATCCCCTCTCTCTTCATTCCATCCTTAACGTCACTTTAAAGGAAATTTACACCATGCACATTATTTGCACACAAAGTTCCTATTGCAAATGCTCTTATTGTTGAGGTAGGACTTAAAACGAAAACAAGGAATCCAAAACTTTTCATCTGATTCTCTGCTGAATATTTCAAATAAAGAACACAGAGTTCATATGCTACTCCACATGCCTTCAAATATACAGCACATCAAGTGCAAAAATGTAGTAACAAAACCATTATTCTGTCTTTTGGGAGTTATTCTTGGAAGGACAAGCATATAGAAGTTTTTGGTACAAATACAGACACCAAACATTTTATTCTAGTTAAACATTAAACAGCACTTTTCTTTTGAAATGTTACAAGATAGATTTTATGCAAGCTCAGCTGTTTAAAAAAAATAAATATATATTTAATGAATACAGGTTAATTACGAGTTGAAAAAATTCACCCCAAAAGTATTCAAGGGCAAGACTTTATACATACATAAAATGCTGACAAAGTACACACAGAACTAACGTACTAACATTCTTTTCAAGTTACAAATAGCAGAGAAGCTATTCAACAGGAAAACTTGCTAAAACAGCAAACAAAAGCATGACAAAATGAGCAGTGACTTGGGATATCCCAAAAGGCATCAAGCGACTGTTGGTAGAAACTTGAAGAGTCATTCAACTTATTAGCATTATATTGTGACCATGGAGGATATCAATAATGGTTTTGTTTCAGTTGCTTAATAGGTTGTCTCTGTAAGCTCTTCCTTTGCCCACACCCACTCCATTTTAAAACACAGGAAGTCTTCCGAAATTCTATGTGCAGAGAACCAGATAGCTATCAATAAGCTTTTACAAGCAAGAACAATTAGCCACAAGAAACTTGATACCAAATGTGGCCACCTACCAAAATGAGCCTGAGGAAATATGTGAGAGTGCATTGCTCCCGAGAGGCCTTATGGAAGCCACAAAGAGACCAGACAATGTCAAATCATTTATATACTCTTGAAAAGTTATTTCTTAGTTTTATATATATATGTATATATCAATATACACAGGTATATCTACGAAACAATTTGTCCATAGCATGATCAGCAATAGATTAAGATAAGAAAACTGTTAGAAATAAACACTACAAAACAGATCTCCCATGTAATAAATAGCAAAGTTCATGCAGAAAGAAAGCTTAGTATAAAAGGACAAGCTACAAGTTTACACTTTACACGGAAAGGGGTAGAATATTGTATTTACTTTTAGTCATTATCTCTGTTACCTAGCACAAAGATCAGTATAGCTGCTAAAGGGTTAGAATTTCCGCAAGCAAAGGATAGCAGTTTAGAAGATGGAAGGATAGAGTTGCCATATTCAAACAAATTTATCTAAAAGAGGCTACAAATTCTTAACGATGCTCCAAAATAACACAATTAGGAATGAGATTAGAATAAGGAAACATGTATTTTGGGCATTAAATAGCTGAATAATCTTAACTGCATAATATCTCAAAAGGGACTGGAAACAGAATTAATCTGAGTTAAAACTGATCAATTCAGTTTTAACTCAGCCTGGTCAGTTAAATTAAGTCTACCTAAATCTTGGAGCAATCCACAAATCAATGTTAAAATGTACACATCAGCAAATTTAAGTCTCTGGAAGTCAAGTTAATAGATAAAACTACCAAAATTTAGCAGTGCCTTTGGAGAGGAAAATTAGCATAATCATAGCATCATCAACAGTCATCTACATCCAAGTTTGTTTTACAAGAACATTGTTTTAAAGAAAAGTACAAGTCTGCTTTTTTACAAAGTGATTAAGTTCTTATCTATGGAATTATGATTCTATAGAATCCTCCCCCAGAAAATTAATGTAAATAAGGAGTGTAAAGATTTAAGTGTATGCTTTACTGTTATGAAAGAGGAAATATAAAGGACACCATCACTGAATAAGTGGACTGGTGAGGAGCCAACAGCCCAAAAGCCTTGCCTTCCCTGGTTCTAGCCCCAGCTCCTTGGCTTTGAGGCCTTTCAAGACTTTGAAATAAAGAAAGATTTAAAAAAAATAAAATCAACCAAACATCAGCAGCTTAGCAGCAGGGCTTTCAAGATTCCTTATTTCAGGGTAGCATGCAATGAAGCATGCTAGAAAGCTACCATTATAGTCTTGGAAGGAACCAACGGGTAATACACAGATTACAAATAGCTCAGATAGTATTAGAAGATCTTAACCAGATCATTTTGACATTTTTCATGGCCACCACTTGAAATCCTAGGATTGGGCCAGAAACAGAAAACTGATGTCCTCAGCCCCATAAAAAACAACACTTATCCTCCCCCGCGAATGTTAAAATTGATTTCTGCAGCATATTCCTAAATATTGTACTCTACATTGAACATACACACACAACATGTCAAATAGACTACAGACAGATAATACAGGAACAAATTACACACTATGAAAAAAAAAGAAAAATCAAAGCAAGTCTTTAAAGAAAGTTTTTCAAACACTTGGGGGTTTTTTCCTAACCTGTTGCTCCTCGGCTATTGGTCTGGAATGGATTTGTTGAAGGTGCCACTGGGGCAACAGGGGCAGCTACAAACGGATTTGTGGAAGGTGTTGCTGAAAAGATTAAAAACATTTTATTTAATAAAGTCTTTTAAAAATAGCCAATCTGACTCACAATAAGTGTATATAGCTTTTATATAGATACATAAATACTTAAAATAACATGAGAACTTAGGAATTGATAATACAATGCTCAATTTGAAATGCATCACAATAACAGTACTTTTTTGGCATCCTTTAGTAACTTCAATATCACTAGTGTCAACGTATAGCACTATCAACTAAAAATTAGTAAGGTGTTTGCTTACAGTCCACAAAAGGTGTTAGTAACAGTTATATACCTCCAAATGGAGCAGGCACACTCGAAGATGCAGGCTGTGTCTGTGCAGTAGCAGCCACGGGTACTGTTCCAAAAGCATTGCTGAAAATAATTCATACATTCAGTGAAGTCAGAATTGCTTGTTTAACAATTAAATACAACTTACAATTATTGTTGGCATGGAAAAGCCTAGAAAAGGAATGCTTATGTGCAGTTTTAAAACTGCAATATGATTCACTGATGCCAGGAATTGAGGCCCTGATGCCAGGGTCAGAGACTATAACTAGCGCTGAGCAATGATAAGTCCTCTCCACCAACAGCAGGAGAAAGAATATTGAAGAGAGGCCATCAGCATAAGAGTAGCAAAGCAGAAGCTTTAGGAGAACTTGCAATACCAAGCAGAGCTATAACAGGCATTTGGTATTTATTACTTTAATGATCTAAAAAAGAAGTGGTGGGCACCATTTACATTATAAATATATGATATATATATTTTTTTGCCAGGGATGATGCTATAATTTTCACTATGCATGCAACTATTCTGTATAGGAAAGTGTTACCACCTAACAGTTTTAGCATGTAATGACTAGAAAGGCACACAGAACATTCTGCTGACAGAAAGTATTCTTAATTTTATCTTGTAATATCCTATCAGACAGTACTGCTATTATTTAAAACCAAGGATGCACCTCCAGTAGTACCTCTAAACTCACTAAACATTTGCCCATTTAGATAAGAAAGAAAACCAAAACTGAGAAACAACTTTGAGCTACTTTTCTGCGTATTGCTGTAGTCAGTGTAGGAAGTCAGCTACTTCTAACAAAGTACCTGCTAACATTACTGGTGGAAGTATATGCGTTACTAGAGGTTGCTGTGGAGCTGAAGACGCTGTCTAATTCTGCTAGAGCCGCATACTTGTCTGAAGATGCACTTGACTGATTTGGGGCTGACAATGCAGGACCTGCTGATGCTGACACTACTGTACTGAAGCCACTTCCTTGCTCACTACCACCTAGAAAGAAAGAAACCAGTGATTAAGATGGTTTCACTTTCTGCTCTGCTGTTGAGAGCTAAGTTAATGTTCATGGACAGTTTAAGTTTCAGGCTTAAAAATTAAATATGCACTAGGGCATACAGGAAAAAGAAAACACAAACCATTTAACAAGCCATTAGCTATTAGCAAAGTGTCATGCTTCTATAGAAATTCTGCAGCTCCTGGTTTCCATCATCAATACTTCCATCATTTTTAACTAGAAAATTTAACAAAACACATACCCTCAAATTATCCATTTCAGAACAAAGCTTTACATTTAAGACAACAGAAATTTTTATACAGAAAGTTACAAGTTTTTTCTACTTAACTTAAAATCAACTAAATCCAAGTATCCCTTCTAGTAGCTTATAAAAAATTAAAGCCAAATCTTTTTGTGGCAGAGAGGTAGGAAAGTTACTCTGGCAGTTTTCTGCAGCAACTGTAGCTCTCCATTCAAGAGCCTTCACTCTAAGTTTTAGCACAAATATAAGATATATATTTATGTTTTTTCATAATTGCAGTAATAATTATTTATATATTTCCACTTAGAGTTATTAATCTTGATGGCAAGTAGGCTCCCAAAAAGCAGCCTTCTGATGACATCCTTTTGGAGTCATGTTAGTCTTAAAACCTACATCTTGCACATTAAGGGTACACTGACATGAAACCCTACTGGTAACAAAGAATTTCTGTATTTTGAAATACAGTTACTATTTGGACATGCACAGCCATCCTTGTGGTTAAGTTACACATGTAGAATAAGCAGGTCAAAGAATAAAGTTTAATACCTTGCCCTGCACTGAAGATATTATCTAAATTAGCGAGAGCTGCGTATTTGTCAGCAGACTGGAGATTCGGTTTATTCACTGCAGCTTTACCAGCTGCAGTTGCTGTTGCATTGCTCTGAGAAGCATTGAAGGCTCCAAAATCAGCACTGGAGGATTTGGGGAAGTTATCAAAGTGAGCAAAGTTAGCATTCACTGATCCAGCGCTTCCACCTGCAACAAATTGAGTTAAACATGGTCAACACTCAAAAGCTATAGAAAGTCTCTCCAACTGTAACTGATGGCACAATAATCCCACCTTTCTGTGGTTACAGGAGGCAACATGTTCTCCCAGCCCACACGTTTAAGACCCTTTCCCATTTCCTTCAAAGTTACATTGGGTCACCAGAAAAAATACATTTTTATATTTTTCAGTCTGCAGACCAGGTGAAAAAAAAAAAACCCAAGCTTCAACAGCTTAAATCGCAGTCATAATTTGGTTTTGAAAAACTTCATTCTATTTATTAGCTGTTAAAGTAATTGAAACAATATTTTACTAGAAAAGTAAGTATTTGTCTGAATCTTTAAAATCCAAAATACAGAAGCATCATTTTTCTGTCATATGCCTAATAAATAGCTACTATTTGTATTTACTTAATGGTACAATGTTTAACTATCTCAGACGTCTGACATTGTTCTAAACAAAAAACAGTGCCTGGAATTCCAAAAGCAGTATGATTCCACGTCAAGGTTTTGTGAGATAGTTTCGTTCTCTGTGCTCAGATTTTTAGACCACATCCAGTCAGGAAAGAGATGAAGGGGAAGACACAATATAGCTCTTATACCAAGTCTCCACTGATGTCAGAGATACAGAAATCGATTTTAAAAATCTGACTTAGATGAACACAACTGAACTTCAGTTCAAATACAAAGCCATGCGCTTCCATCTCTTCAATGCCCAGACAATTTAATCTAGGCGGGTCACGTACTTAAATTTAAATGAGTTGTTCCATTAGGCACATCACATTCTCTAACAGTTGGATGAGGATTCCACTCATACTACAGAAGACACAACTTTCTAATAGCATAATCAAGAAGTTAAAACATATGCAACAATAGGAATGAAAACGCTATACTACAATGGCATAACATGAAGCAAGCTGAGTTTTCCACTGCGTGGAACTTACTGTGTACAGCCTGGAGAGGAAAAGCTGAAGTAAATTCACCAAAACTGCAGCTAGATGAAAGCGTTCTGAACGCTGGACAGCCAGAAATTGTGTGGGGGTTAAAGTTAACATAAGAAGGGAGAAAGAAAATTTGAAAAAAAGTTTAAAACGACACGACACTCAAAGGAAAAAAAAAAAGGAAAAGAAAGTCAGTCAGCCAAAGATCTAGACAAACAGCAAGTGTAAGCTCAAGCAGAAGTTCTAACGCATGATCAAATTAAAGGAAAGCAAAATAAATCTTAGCAATAGGCTCTACACGTGAAGCCAAACATATTGAAGTGTGTGCATATGCTACACACACAGACACACACTTTTTTTTTTTGGAACTGTGATGTACTTTTGGGTCTACTGAAACACTTCACTTAAAAGATAAAAAGTCAATTCAATAGTTATCAAAAGCAGTATGGTTTACTCTTTCCACAGCTATTTCAGGTGTAGAGCTAACACACATATAGTGCCATAAATCAGACTTCTGAGTAGCATTAGGAAAAAAAAAAAAGAAAACCAACACCAAACAGAAGGAATTCATTTTGAGTTTCCCCAGAGCTTCAGATGGCTTGATTGCATTAAAGCAGGCAGATGCAAGAATAAAATCAAGTACCTTCCAACATAAAGGTAAGTATTATTTCAATTAAGTATTAATCAAAAGTGCTAGGAGTTCTACCTGTATTTTGGGGCTGAAAAGAAGACTGACTTGCTGTGGGGAAACCTCCAAAATTACTCGAGCCACTAGACTGTCCAAATGCATCAAAGTTTGCAAAACCTGCATTTGCAGAGTTCTGCGCTGTAAATTGCAAAGGAACAAAACATGTTAATGGATATGGGAAATAAATACAAAAACAGATGTATTAACTGAATGCATGGTCATGACAGCCTTCAAGGGTTATATCCTACCTTGTAATTTCTTTTATACATGATATTCTACAACTAAACTGAAAGGTGTCTTTGAACAAGCTTTCATGAATCACCTTCACAGAGCCGTACCAGTTAATGCTACTTCTCTCCTCCTCACACATGCTACTACTCACAACTACATGACCTGATGAAATCCAGTTTATCTTAACCCTGGAGTGTTTGTGGTGGTGGCTGGTGAAGGAAAAACAGCCAACAAGTACAGAATATCAGACGCATACCTGTAGAGCCCAAACCCAGGCATCATTCTAAATGCTAGTTTCCAAAATCAGAATTTGTGGACTAACTGAACATTTCTTTGGGAATAAAAATTAGAAAGTATTCTTGTAACATACTGACAATTTGAATTCCTCATATACAAAGTGCTTCTTCCTTGGGTGAATTTAGTCTGGCACAACTTGTATAGCTTTGGCTAAGTTTGTAAATTCATTTCACCAGAAAATTTGGGGTTTTTTAAACTAAAAAAAGAGTACAGAAATATGGAAAATCAATACCAATGTCAAGAAGATAGCATTCAGAGTGTATCCACAAAATAAAATCCAAGGAAATTTCAAACAGAATTTCAGTTTTCACCTTCCTTTCGTGTCAGACTATAGGAGAAAATAAAAGTTAACACCCATCTAATTTCAAAGAGCTGGACATTCAAGCATCCATAGATTTAACAGGAATTGAGTGCCTAACTGATAAGCTCCACAGAAAGTCTTAAACACTGTTATAAGCAAGGAGTAAGGGGAAAAAAGTGTTTTTAATCAAATGCAAAACAAACCCATATATATAGGCAACAAGCTGCTATCTAAAGAAAGCCCACAAAACACCTTCTAGAATAACAGATGCAATACATTATATTTTTTGGGCTAGGTTTTGTTCATTCTGGAGGGATTCTGCAGATTAAGTATATACAAAAGCAGTAAATTATGCTGACTGTTTCAGTACTGTTACTTAATGCCAGATAATGCTAATAAAAAGTCGCATTATTTAACTTAATTTCTATTTTAAAAGCATCTATACTACAGATTTATAAACTAAAAGCACATTTTGATAAAAACTACTGCATTCCACAATGCTGCTAATACAAATGGAAGTGCACGTATTCCCCTTCACACGGGGATGCGGGGACAGAGGGTGAGGCTTGACTGTACGTGATACCACTTTTTATTGATGTGTGCATGCATATTGTTGGTAGCCAGGGGCTGCAGGGGTGGCCCCTGTGAGAAGAGATGAGAAGCTGCCCCCATTTCTGACAGCCAGTTTCAGCTGGCTCCAAAACAGCCCGGCTGCTGCCCAAAGTTGCAAACATCAGCAATGCTGTGGCACCTCTGTGGTAACATATTTAAGAAAGGGTAAAAAACACAGCGCAGCAGCTGTGAGAGACAGAAGGGAGAAAAATGTGAGAAACAACCCTGTGAAGGTCAGTGAAGAAGGAGAGGAGGTGTCCCAGGCAGCAGAGCAGAGATTCCCCTGACGCCCATGGACAAGACCATAGTGAAGATGATTGTCCCCCAACAGCCCATGCAGGACCATGGTGGAACAGATAACCACACTGCAGCCTATGGAGGACCCCACACGAGAGCAGCTAGTGTGGAAAGTCCATGCTGGAGTAGACTCCTGGCAGGAGCTGTGGTCAGTGGAGAAGAACCCACACAGCAGAAGGTTTTCTGGCAGGAGCTGTGACCCTTGGGGGGGAACCCACACTGGAACAGCCCATGCCCTGAAGGACTGTACCCCATGGGAAGGGCCCATGCTGGAACAGTTCTTGAAGAACTGTAGCCCACAGGAAGGCCCCATGTTGGAAGAAGTTTGTGAAGGACTGTATCCCACTGTGGGGAGGGACCTCACAATGAAGCAGGGGAACTGCATGAGCAGGAAGGAATGGCAGAGATGAAGTGTTATGAACCATCTGCAACGCACATTCCCCATCCCCCTGCACTGCTCAGGGGGAGTAGGTAGAAGAGTCAGGAGGTAAACTGAGCCTGGAAAGAAGGGATGAAGGTGGCTTTATTTTTGTATTTATTTCTCACTATCCTACTCTATTATTAACTGACAATAAATTAAGTTAATCATCTCCAAACTGAGTCTGTTCTACCCATGACGGCAAGTGGTGAGCGAACTCCCTGTCCTTATCTTGACTTACAAGATTTTTCATCATCTTTCTCCCTCATCTTGCTGAGGATGGGAAATGAGAGAGCAACTTGGTGGGGAACTGGCAGCCACCCGAGGTCAACCCACCACAGCATGAGAGTCAACAAGCAAAAAAAAATAAATTAGAAAGCAAGGTCTCAGAAAAGTTCCATCCTAAAATTTAAAGGACAAAAACAAAGACTGAGGAAAAATAGTTTCTACTATCCTATCACCTGTATTGGTTCAAATAGCATTCTACAGACTTCAAATTCCACTTTTGTTTCTGTTCATTTATTTTGGTTTCATACCAGTAGCTTTTTAAACGTAATAGATTAAGAATTCTATTGCACCTTGCTTTAAAATTGCTTTAAAATGAAAGCAATGCTTACATCCCGATGCATTGATTGTATAGGGGCTACTCAGAGACTGACATTTAGTTGACCAAACAGGATTAAGCACGTTAATGTCACTCAGAATTGTAACAGTATTTTTTATTTTAACCACTCACACAAACAGAATACTATGTCAAGCACCTTAAATGAAATATCTTTTGGGTCTAGATTAAAAACTGGAACATATTATATTACAGGCCACTTAATTTTATTGCATCAGCTGACACAGCTATGATTTGCAAGTGGGCCCACGTTAAAACAGTTGCTGTAAAGGCTCTTCTGCAAAATAATCAGATGCTAATCTTGCTTTATTTTATGTGGTAAAGTTTAAACCTATATAAAAGTGGCACAAAGGTAGACTTGTACTTTCCTGTACCTCAACAATACTTAAAGATTGGCAATTCCAAAATTCAGTTCTCCATGCAGAAACCCAAGAAGAACCCCAAGTAAGTTAAGGAACTGCAGTGCGCTGTATATTGGTACAGATTTACAACTGCGGTTGGGACTGCAGATCAATGCGGCAGTACAAAAGCTACCTGGCCAACACTAGCTCAAGTATGAAAGTACCAGCCAGAGCAATGCAAGCTGCCCCTACAATCTTTGCATAGTTTCTTCTGTGAAGTTTACACTACCTCATGTGGAAGAAAAGCATGAAACATTGCCATCCTGAAAATAAAGCTCACATACATTCAATTACAAATTTGAAAAAAAGTCTCTAGAAAACAGTAACTATGTCATCCTGTTTTATTTCTTCTGGGTAAAGCCTCTTCTCCCTTGTTAGCCCTGACAGAGTTGTGCTGTGTCACTACGCTTTTTTAAAGTCTTTTGTGGAAGTCTTATATTCCACTAGTTTATAAAAAGTGTACATGCCAATTTTTTTTTCTTTTTTTGCCACTATTACCAGTCTGTAAACAACAGAGAACAGTTATCTACCCCCATTCTTCAAAATCTGATCATTCTGCAGAAGTTATGGAACTTTGTAAATTAAATAGACAGTAAGTGTAAGGTCAGGCATGTTTCCTCTTCAAGATGCAACAATGTCCTGAGCCAGCTTAGTACACTAGAAAACTCAGAAAAAAAGGAACACACCAAAAGTTGCATTTCCTGTATAATTTCCATGCTGCACATCTACATGTTACAGACCACAGCACTAATTTGTTAATACTTTCCCATCAGCTACTGCACTCAGTTGTGCCTTAATTGCAGAAACAGCAACTTATACGGAAAGACTTTGAATTTCCTAGTGTTCTTCAGTGATTTCCATAGTTAACTATAGCACATAGGAAGGGAAAGAGAGAAGTCCATCCCCTATAAGCACAGCTAAAACCAAGCCTTAAAACAAGAACACCAGACCATAAACTTCAAGGAAGTAGTGCTGGATTCAGTGCACGTTCTCCCATCCTCTGCTGTAGTATGTGAATACTAACAAAAAATACATTTAAAACTCATTTTTGCTAAAGCTGGTGGACTGCTCAACCATTCTTGTATTCCAAAGGGAAGAGTCTAACATTTCATTATTAATTTCAGTTAACACTAACCTGTGATTACTGCACACAGAACAAGCCTTACAAGTGTTTTACCTTAAAAAGTCAGAAAATACCTTCAGATAAACCACGCTGCAATACACATTCAGCTATCACATATTCAGATTTCTGTCTTTTAGAAACTGTTTTACCAGTCCTGAAACTGTTTTGGGTTCTAAAACTTATGGAAAGGAGTTATAGGAATTACCACAATGGTTGATTACTGAAACAAAACAACAACAAAAAAACAAATCAGTGCAGCTAAGTATTCCTCTCAATTTTGATTTTCAGCACCTACTTCAAACAGAAAATAACAGACCCTTTGTAAAATTACATTTATTCTGAAATGTTCATATTGCTTTTTACCCTTTTAAAAAATATCCAGCAGAGATGCAGTGGAATTTTATCTAAATTTGGAACACAGTATTGAAATATTGCTTTAATGGAATTTTCATCTCCTAAAACCCACAAAGAGTAATTAAGTGTATATAAATACAGAATAATTCAGCAACAAGTTTGGAAAGAATAAAGTATTAGAAAGAATTAAATATCTGCAGCCTCTTCAGTAAACACTGCACAACACTGGCCAGTCGGCACAAGTTCTCCCAGGTAGATATACCTCCAAAAAGATGATTAACATGAAATTTTATGTTAAGGATTTTACAAAATACACTGCAACAAAAATTCTTATTCTGTATTACTGAATTCAGCCAGTTATTTCACAACATTTTTTTGAAAGCTAGCTTTGAGAAAGCCTTGACACTTTGCTCAGGCCCTCAGGTGAGTATTAAGTCCCCTCCATCACATTTCCTCTCAGGTGTGAACAATTTCAGGACTGATTTGCAAGAAATCTCTCTTATTCATGTTGGCTTAGCAGCATCCCAGTTTCTCTCAGAAAAATGAGATGAAAAGCCTATTCAGACAAGGCAGGCAAAGGTACTTTCCCACAATTACAATGCAAGTTAGCAACAACATATTTCAGTCACCACAGAATCAAATTTTTCTTCAGGATAGATTTCTATGGCTCTAGAACTTTGGCTGAAAATAAACCCTGAGGGCTCAATATATTTTACTGAAGTCATTCTTTAAGCATTCCAAGGCCTACCCCCACCCTCAGTCAATACACATGCTCAAAGCTTGTTTATTCTTCCTGAATCTACAGAAGACTACCCACATTGCTAGTATTCAGTTTTCAAAGAGACATAAACACAAAAGGGGAGGCCATTCTTTAAAAGGAGGAGGCCTTTTTCTTTTAACAAATTGACAGTTATTGTCAATCCATTTCAACCCCCTTAAAATCGACTTTTTTTTCCATGAATGCTCTTCCTAATAATTTTCAGAAAGAAAATTGAAGGTCTAATATCAGCTTCTCCCTACATTCTGTTACTCATCCTCTCACTCCCCCAAAGAGTTTGAAGTTCTATTAGTAGGTAGAAACAGTCTAATCATACATATAATAGAAAATAGCTACAGCAACTCCCACTTCAAAAAGGAGAATTATCAGCCTTTATCTCTTCAACCTTTCTTTATAAAGACCTAAAGGAAATCTTGAAGCAATACAATATTCTCAAGGCACATAAATTACATATACCTCATGAAGAAGTTTAGACTGAAGTCATCAAAAATTAAAACTACATTTTATACATTTAAAAGGGATACACTGCTCAGAATACTTACCTGTATGACTGTTGAAGTGTGCAAAATTAGCAAAATTTGCTGTAGCAGTTGACTGAGGAGGAGCAGCAGCAAAAATATCTGAGCCAAGGTCACTGAGGAGGTCAAATTGTTTCTTTTCTTGTTGCTGCTGTCCTTGAGATCGAACTACAACCGGAGACTGCAAACAACATTTCAATTAGCTAATACAAAAAAGCTGATATATTTTATATATTCACTACTAAAATAGTACCAGTCATTTTATTGTTTTCAAATTAAAAAAAAGAAAAAATATGACATTAGGTTTAAACTTTAAAGACATTTAAGCAAAAGACAAATCATAATTAAACTTGTCAATTGCATTGGAAAATTCAAAATATCTGTTAAAACCCCCCATCAATTTTGTCAATACAAACAAGCTTAATTTAGAACCTGATCTGCAAATACCCTATACTTCAACAAAATACATAAAATAAAGTTGTCTTTTGTGATGATATTATTTGGTTACAATTGCTACTACAAGAATTCTTGCGCCACTAAACGAGAAAAAGTACTGCTGAGCCGTTCTGTGCTCTTCAGCTCTATCATTACTCACTTGGCTAGGTGTGCCCTTGTTTAAGTGCAGTGTGGGTGCAGCTTCTCCCAAGAGAGATTTGAGTGGCTTCACCTCAGGTGTGCTGCTTGTACTACTAGCAGAAGACCCCGATATGGATGCATGGACTGATGCCACCACCTTTGCTTGCTCTGGAGGGACATACCTACGTTCAAAGAGAGCAATGGTTTTTACAATTTTAACATGGAAAGTTCTGCTCAATATTTATAAGACTCAAGTGTGAGAACTGGTAGATCTCAGCTTTGCTATTTTAACCACTGACCCCGCAACAAATTCTAGCAGTAGTCTGCAAAACAGCCATTATTTAAATATGCCAGGTTTTTTTTTAAATGGACTAGAATTCCAAGTCATCAATATTTTATAGCACTTATTTAATAAAAACCTGCAAACCCCTTCCTTTACACTGTTGTTGACAACCCCCTAAGCCATTTCCGTTCCACCAATATGAACCACACATTAAGACACTTTAAATAGTTTGTCTTCTCTGCTTCCCATAGAAGCTCTGAATAAAATCCAGAAATAATTTTTCTTTACAGAGCTCTGCAATCTAATCCAAAGAGCACACAAGAAAGCAAGCACACTCAAGAACATGAGGATAACAGCCCATGTTCACTTCTTGTCATAGATGCAATCTTTAGAATTGTAAAGCTATCTTACCATCTTTTCTTCTCATATTTTTCCTGTAGAAATTCCTTTACTTTCTGTGGATCCCTGAAGTCTGGAATTGCTGATGATCTATCATCAAACAGGCCTAGCCAAATCTGTTTGCACACCTTATAAAAAAAAACAAACAAAAAAAACCCGAACACAACCACAGATTAATCAAGATAAAAATATCTTTATTCATAACTTATTTAAGTTTACAATTGTTAATACATCAAACCATTACAAAGTACACAACTGCACATTTCTCATTCCAGACTGAACTGCTTTAGCAACTGACTGGTGCACCAGGTACTGATCTAAACACTTAAGTTGAAAGACCATCTGCCACAGTACGGGAAGGAAATCCTAGCATCCTATTTCACCATCAAATACTACAAGTATTTTGTAAAAGCAGTATGTACTCATGAAGGGACAAAGCAACTGATTTCATTTCTACTTGTGATCTTTAAGACTCTTCTCCTTCACCCAGTTCTACACATCCCTTTACTTGTACTTCAAGGTTTGAACTCTTTCAACAGATCCCATATGCCATAAGCCCTAGATGGTAGCTTTTAAAGGATCTGAAATTTAGCATTTATACTTATAATTACTATTTGAGTATAGGAACTTTTTTTTTTTAAACCAGCCTTTATTGCTATGATGCAGTTTCTGTGGTATTATACACATTTAATTTGAGTGAGGGTATGTGAGAAGGGGGAAGAGTACTCTTGATCTACTTTAATTTTCTAATTGTGGTTGTGAATGAGCAAAAGTTGAAGCAATTGCAAAATTCTCAGTATGTTCAGCTTCAATTCCTGACCAGAACAACAGGAAAGGTGACTGTTCTCAAAACTAAACAAGACATAGGAGTTGTCACACTTAAAACGCTTTCTTAAAGCATTTAGGACTACTCTGCAAGTAACCTGAATAAGTGCCCAAATGATACACAAAACATTACCCACCCTCTAAAAACAGCCTGTCATTTAAGAACAGGTTTCTCCCAGGGAAGTGAGGTCAAAAAAAGCATTGTTTTTGTGATGCATACCCTTCCTTCCCACACCCTTTCTGAAATAGTCTGGACCATCCCTCTTACATGCCTCCTGCAAATATTGCCCTCTATCTCTGTGATAGTGTCACATTTTCAGCATTGTCCCCATGACCTTGAGGAAGTGCATGCTCTAACAAGCAAGAGCTACATGAACTAATTGCCCTGAAAGTTGGCAAATCATAGTAGCAGCTGTGTTACTTCCACTACATCTTCCCCAGAGAGGTCGTCGTCTTCTTTACCTGGCCAGCTAACTTCACCAAAATTGTAGCAACTTAGCCTCTTTGGGAGCACTACTTGTCAAGTGCGATAAATCTTATAGGTCATTTCAAAGATTGTTCAGGATTAGAGAGATTAGACAGACAGCATAAGTATGTATTTCATACTTGATGTCTTGATTTTGCATAGCGTGTTTGCATGTCCAACACTCCACAGTCCTTATTGTCATCTACTGGATAGAGACAACAATGCGATGCAAATCTAATGATCAAAGGGTAACTTTAAATTAGTGATTTAAATACTCATCTAAAAATGAGATCAGTAGTTACTACTTCAAATAAACTAGCTATTCAGCATTCATTCAGCAATTGTACTCCACAAAAGGGTTAAAGTCAATGGACTGATTTGAGCTTGCAAGTTTAAATGATCATTATTTGCAGTGTGGCAATAGATTAAATGAAACTGAAAGTATTTGTTTAATACTTCTTCATACAAAGTGAGAAGATGCAAACATAATCAAAGAAGTCACAAACCTGTTCTAAAATAATAGCTAGCATGAAGCACTATTTTAACAGTAGCAAATTTTCACACAAGCACTATAAACTTTGTCAGCAAAAAGTCAGAACATTTATGGGTATAGCTTTAAACATCTGCAGCAGATAGTCTGATGTAGGCTAGCAGTAGTCTCCATACTTACTTTTGTGAATATACTGTACCAACTAGCAGTCATACAATTGCTAGGAGGAAAAGAAATCCTGTTTGTGGCTAGTTACAGAATACCTGGCAGCAGGAGTTTGTGGTGTCCAAGCCTACACAGTGCTTCCCCCTCAACCCCAAATTCAGTATTGGGAGGAACATCAGGAAATACTGAAGAAAAGAAGAAGTTATGCCTAACTTCAGACAAGACAACTGACAAGTGTTAGAACAGCCCCTACTTTATCCTGCACTCAGCAGAGTAACACTCAAGCCTGTACCATGATGATCAGTTTGCATCCAGCCTAAGATGTGGTAGTGAATGAAAGAGGAGGTCGTCTTCCCCACCCATATCAGGCCATTAAATTACTCCTCCTTCTCCTACCACCCAAAACAAGACAGATCAAAGAAACTCATCACAGTTTCCATGTCACTAGTACCACTGAAACCTGTACTGAGATCAACCCTCAGCAACAGTTAAACCACAACCCACATTTTCACCTTTCTCCCTCTGTTTTCTGCTTCATCTTCACCCTGAAGAGCATTCAGAGTGAGGGGCAAAGGAAAAGGAAAACAACACCACCAAACCAAAAACACCTAAACAACTCCATGTCAAATAGTCTCAATCCTTCCTGACCACTACAGACAATTTCTAGGAGAAATCAGAGAACAAGGTCCTGTGTGGCTTCAGATGATGATTCACCAGCTATGCAGCTATAGCAGATACCAGTCCTATGAACATGCAAACAGGCACAAAAGACTGTGCTATCCAAACACACTGTTGATTTAAAATGATGCAATGTTCTTAAAGGCATCAATTCTTGCATTGCATTGCAATTTTTTGCAAGACTTCAGAAAGCAGTGTTCCAAAAGCGTTTCCTGGAGCAACTAATTTCTTCTAAATACCTAAACACAAAAGCAGTGACAACTGAAATATGCCTTAAGTCGCTGTTATAATTTATTTAATTAAACCTGCCAGGCACTCTATTGGTTCTCCAGAGAGAACAGTATTATTAATGGACAACACACAACTGAGCAAAAGAACCTAAACTTAGTCACACAGGCTTCCGCAAGAAGTTCTCATTTTAACGAAGTTTGACAGCAGTAACTATACAAACACAGGTTAAAACATTTACTTTACTACATCAGAGATGCAAATTAAATTTCACATCAGTTTCTTTACCTAAAGAGTTCTCAGAGAAAGTACAATTTCTTAGAAGTCTTAAATAAATTATTTAGAGAGCCAAATTTTATAAGGCTTTACTGTCCCACAAGCAACTATTAAAAGGCACAGTTTTGTCTATTTCAGTATGAAGTACCACACAATGCTTTGAACATCAGCAGCCGTTCCAAGCAAGCATTCAGAACACAATAAAAGGCCTGTTGTCTTTCCTTGTTTGCTGGTGACCTGTATGCTCTTTCTAGCTATACTTTTGTTACTATCATCTGACTTGACAGGGATCCACAATACCGCATTGATTATGCTTCAAGCAAGCCATAATACACAATTTTCAGCTATCTACAAAAAAAGCAAATGGCAATGCACTGTGTAATACCATAGGATGAAATAAAAATTGGAAATTAAAATAAAAATATATTGTTAGAGATAGAACTCACATCATCCAACTGTCATTTTTTTCAATAGTTATCCTTCAACAGTCTTAAAATAAGTCACTAACAGTATGGAATCTTGTGCAAAGAAAAGTTTGCTTTGAGAAATGGGATTATTTTTTCTGATCAGGCCATCACTTTTTTTTTTTTTTCAAAGCTATTTAAAAGTTACTCTTATGATAAAGACCAAGGAAATTAATGCCATACAACTTGCTGTTGAGTTCTGGTGAGGAACGATCACTCAGCAATTACCTTTCTTGTACCCTGACTACTCCCCACTAATCACAGCTTTTAAATCCACTACCTGAATTTGATAGTACTTGAGATACTATAAGTTCAATTGCAACAACAACAAAAATTAGTGGAAATGTAGAAAAAAGATCAGATTGGCAACTGAAGCTGTCAATACTTCAAGATGAGCTTCAGTTCTACGTCCTGTCTGGCCTAACAGCTGCCTAGGCAGGACACCTGAACGAATTAGCACGCGGTTATTCACAGCGTGGGATGATTCTTGTCCAGCCATTACTTGCAGGACATGGTGGGAGGAAAAAGTCCAAGAAGGCAGTAAGGGGAATACAGACCTGCACAAAACCAAGCTTGAGGTAACCAGTCGCTCTACTAAACATGAAGTTTTCTTCTTAGTTTTCTAATACAAACTTACTATTTGATGGAAAAAAAAAAACAAAACCCACCCAACAAGTAAACAAGGAAGTTTCAAAAAAAGCAAAAATTGAGAATATATTCTTTGAGAAATTTCAATTTGATATCCCAAAGAGCATGTATGTCAAAACACCTCTCTAACTAATCCATACGTTAATCAGATTTGCAGAGCTGATTCAGAAAACGCTCCTGCCCAAGTTTCATGATACATCTTAAGCTCCAATTTAACAGAATTACTCATTCTTTTGCTTTTACAGATGAAAGCATGAAGCATCCCAACTCACCACAAAGTTACACAACATTACTATGAAAAGTACCAACCCTAAAAAAGTCTATGGCTTTCTGAAATCCTTCTATATCACACCATCTTCTCGGGGATATTCTGGTTCAGCCATTTAATATTAATATTGTTCTTTTTGAAACAGCAGCACAAATAAGCCTCTACTCAAAAGCTCCGTTCATTCACCAAAAGCCTTGGTTATGCTCCTCCTTTTGATAACCAAAGCACTATTAAACAAAATGCTCTGCTTAGAGAAGAGCCTGGCAAGCCGGACCGAAGAGTAAACACTCAAGTTATGTGGAAGCCCCTAGAAACAGTGGAACATATCCAACAATCCATAATCATTGTCCACTGTCCCTGAAAAGTATAATTAGTCCATGTCCCACTGGTTCACCAATACAGCAAGAAGAAAAAAAAAACCCACAGCATTGAAATCAGAATGATTAAGCGTATGCAGCATTAGAAAGTCTACTTTTGTGGAAGGGTTGACAGAAGCAAGACTTTGAAATTTTGCCTGCCTCTATTACATTGTGGGAGCTGCAAAGTACCAAGATATAGCAAAGTTTAATCTTGTCAGGTAATAGTAAGTAGAAAACAAAATTCAGCAGTTATCTTCATGAAGTTTAAAAGTTCATGAGAATCCTTTTTTACAACAGGTTTGGGAAGAACAGTACCTGCTCTCTGCCAACAAGCTTCAATCCTCCAAGGGATGTCATTAGACATTTGGCAACTAGATACTGGGAAGTTCAGAATTAGATCAGTAAGTACAGCATGAAGCAAAGAGGGAAAGAGAATCACAACCAGCTTCAACCTACTCACCCTGACCTACATAAAAACCCAGGAGGTAGCAAAGCAGAAACTGTGAGTTGCCATAACTTAAATATATCATTGAAAGAAGAAATTGGGCCAAGTGCATATTGTGTGTTATAATAAAGTCTTTACCTATATTTCTCTTCATACCATTGGTTTTCCTGAGCCTGCACTCAACAGCTATTCTATCTGAGGGATAAACTCTTTTTCCTATCATGTACCTGTCTTGCTTTCCATACACTATTTACATTTGTAGTCCTACAGTTTGAGTAATTACCCCTGTTTTCGGCTTTGACAGAAAGGAACAAAGAACTCATCCCATTCATTGCACATCTGGTACTCCACAAAAAGCTAACCGGAAAGGCTTCTGCTCTAAAACCCAGCCTCCTAGTAACATTTCATGCTTTTGGGGATTCCAGGTAGGGCTGAAAAGCTAAGAACAACATAAACACTCTTGTTTCCCCCCAAATGTTTAGCTTTTGGGTTTGCTTCTCGGTTTGTTGTCACAACTGCGTGGTTTTGTTGTGTGTGTTGGGAAGGTGGGGAAGGACAGGCACACTAAAAAATTTCTATTTAAAAAAAAAAAACAGTTTTGCAGAAAGAGACAATCTGAAATTTCAGTTATTTCTATTTCAGTCCTACATATTTCAACTACTAAACAACACTTTACCATGTCATAACTACTTCACTGATACAGATCTCCAGTGTGTGTGGGAAGGCGGATATGGGAGAGACAAAGGCCTTCTGCTTACACAACATATTGAGCCACCACACTTTAGAAACTCCTGTTAGCAAAATTGTGCTAGTTAGGAATAACAAAAATTCAGTTAGGCCAGCAAAATTAAGTTTTTGCTCATGAAACCACCTTCTCTTGTGCCCAGTGAAGGCACTATGGCAAGGAAAAGATGTAATAGGACAAGTACTCCTGCTGGTGGAAGCTACACTTTAACCAGGAAAAAGCACCCTACTAGACATACAGAACTTCTTGTTTAGACCCAGACACGGGAAGATTACATGTCAGTCTAGTTTAAAAAACTCTTAAGAGATATTACCTTTCAGGAGTCTGGTAAATGCCAAATTAGATTTCTTTATCTCCCCCTCCCTGACAATAAAATATCCTCAGTTATGCACCAAATGTAATGCTGACAGTGCAAAGAACTACAGATTACCACACAACAAAACTATGTTCCAAAACATAACACTCACCACAGGAAAAAATATTTGGAAACAATTCCCTTATGTAAGCAAGTTATAGCTTTGTTCAGTAATTCAGCACTTCTGATGTCAATATTATTCATTAATCTCTGTAGGTTAAAAGAATTTTATACTGTCAGTTATACTGGTTTCAAAGTCAGTTTGGGTCCAGAAGCTACAGCTGGTTTCGTAAGCACAGAGTCCAAGCCAGTAAATCCTGCTAACAAAGACATTGTTCTATACACAATCAGCTCACGTATCTCTATATCGTATTAGCAGAACCAGGGATGTACTACAAGGACACCTGACTGCACAGCTCACGCTGTCAGGACTCATCAGCTCCAGCTTAGTACTGCTCTTTCCACTCCAGGGTTTCTAGGCCACATTCCACAGCAAAGGAGATTCCAGGAAAGTGTTTTGGTCAGGTCAAACACCAGCTCCGAGCCAGCCCCATACTCCTACTAGTTCTGCAAGAGTGTGGGGAACTGGTACTTGCACAGATGCTATCAAGCATCAGGAAGACTGGCAGAAAACCAAAGTTAAGCACTGTTAAACTAACCCCACACAGCTGAGCATACCTGCATTATTCCACTCATTAGCTCAGGTAAACATGGTCTTTGACCCCAGAGGAACACAGATTTTCCAAATACACAACCATCCAAATAATTTTCTTCCACCATATGCGTATTAGCATAGGCCATTTGGAGAGGTTATAAAATATCTGGCACTTTTCAAAAGTATAGTAGAACAATCACCTATGTAACTGGTTTGCCTCACAATACTATTTTTCAGCTTCAGGAGAAAGCTTCTGAATAAATATTAACAGCTATAATGGCAACATGAGATTAGTACCACCTCCTCTTTCTGCAAACAGCGAGTTCACTTTCTACTACCATTGCGTTACTGAATCAGAGGCCTAATCAACGCTAGCATCATTTGACTGTCTCCGTACTGTTCTCTTCTCATTATTCCCAACATGAAAATAGTGTGAAAATACCTCACACTGCTCTTCATGAAGGGAATGAGGGGAAAAATCCTACCCAGGGAATCAGAATTGCCTTTATCCTTCAAAAGGACTTCAGAAAGCACTTGAGGAATATCAGCTTGAAGATGTTTCCATTCTTGCTGCAAAAGTGAGCGAACCCCAACATCAGCAAAATCAGAGTCTGGACATCTGTTTATACCTGCAGATGAGTAAGCAACACCAAAATATACACAGACAGAATCGTATGTGCTTTCTAATACAAAAAAGTTTTAAATCTGTATTTGAAGTAGTAAAAACTCATCCAAAAAAAGTTCAGCTTACCTGTGCCAAAACAACATTCCTTCAAAGGTTTTGGCTGGGACAGAGTTAATTTTCTTCATAGCAGCTAGTATGGGGCTACGTTTTGGTTTTGTGCTGAAAACAGTGTTGATAACACAGGGATGTTTTTGTTACTGCTAAGCAGCACTTACACAGAGTCAAGGCCTTTTCTGCCCCTCACCCCACCCCATCAGCAAGTAGGCTGGGGGTGCACAAGGAGCTGGGAAAAGACACTGCCAGGACAGCTGACCCCAACCGACCAAAGGGATATTCCATACCATATGACATCATGCTCAGTATATAAAGTAGAGGAAGAAGAAAGGGGGGGGGAGATATTCAGAGTGATGGCATTTGTCTCTTACCAAATAACCACTATGCATGATAGAGGCCTGCTGCCCTGGAGATGGCTGAACACCTACCTGCCAGTGGGAACCAGTGAATGAACTCCTTGTTTTGCTTTGCTTGCACGCACAGCTTTTACTCTACCTATGAAACTGTCTTTATCTCAACTCACAGGTTCTCTCATTTTTACTCTGCCAATTCTCTTTCCCATCCCACAGGGAGGGGTGAGCGAGCAGCTTTGTGGTGCTTAGTTGCCAGCTGGCAACTAAGGTGTAAAACTACGACAGAGGTGTCTATACAGGGAAGAAGATGGTGTCTCACATCTGAAGGGAAACTGCTCTGAGTAACCTCTTCTTAAAGCAGTTGCTTTGTGGAAGCCTTTTAGTAACTGAATGTTTTACCCACAGGTGCCACAAAGATACCAATTTGCAACAACTGGGGAAAAGTTACTGTTTCAGATATTAGGAATTTTTTTGTTTGTTTTTAAGAGAACTTCAACCTCATACAATCCATTGTCCTTATAAATACTCTTTGAAGGAGAGAGGAAAACTACTTCGTCTAAGAACAACTCACCACCTTAATAACTACCTTACCTCAGGGAAGCTCTCTTGCTATTTTCCATTCTGTTCAGAACAAGCTCCCTATTGTACACCATGATCTACTCCCCTCGGAAACAAGAAAGCTTACTAAAGAGGCCTTGGCCATGTTGGTGAAAGACTGGGAGGACAAAGTGGGAATGAAAGTCTTTTACAAGCTACAGAAAAATGGAATTTAAACATAATAGATTGCAAAAACTTGAACTTTTTCTTTTTATGAATGAAAGCTAGAAAGTTTCGTTTCTTAATATATACACAAGAACCATCTATGCTGAAGAGCAAGCTAAGCAAAGAAGGAGTTTTGTGAGGTCAGATGAACTTCACCTGTCCAATATTTTATCTTATCTGCAGGTGAGTATTCCAAAGTCCAATACCAACAAGAGAAAGCAAAATGCTTATTTAATTACTGCAACATACAGCATGACAAAGTGAAAACATGTTTAGTTAGGCTTTAAACTTCTGAAAGTGTTTAAAACAGTATCACTTCAGTATTTGAGTACCTGTTAAATCTACTATCTGCAATTACAAATATCTTTTCAGTGCTACTTTAGAATTAAGGCAATGCACTGCCATCCACCAACCCAAAACTAAACTCAGCAGGACATCTTCATTTACAAGGTAGCTCCTTTAAACCATTGCAACCCTTTAATTAAAGTACTACAAGCACAAAGACCCCTGCTTTTGAAACACGGCACACCATTGCAGATATCTGTGGACTGTTTTTATGTCAATAATAAATTATGTATCAACTAAATCATTATGATTGGCAGACTAGTCAGGTCTATAATGAGAAGGACAACTACACTAATTAACTGAGTAGGGCACACTTAAGGTTTCAGAGCAGTGAAAAATGAAACTGGTAGCATTCACTAGCCACTCCAGATTCAGTGAAAAACAAATTAAAATGGATGCAGGGAGGGAGCTACACACATTTCGTTTACGCTTGTGAAGCTTAAAGCAAAGCTGGAGTTTACAATCTTATCTTGTGGAAAGAGACTTCAACATACTATATATGAAACCACAAAAGATTCTTTATTATTCTCTCTATACAAAAAGTCAACATCATGCTATACATATATATAAAATGTTATACAGCCTTAACATGCCAAAACAATTCCAAAAAGAACCTAGTCAAAGCTATTAAAAGTATTTTGTAATGTCTGTAGAGTTTAGACCTTGTTCCAGCTGTCTAGAGGAATCATCCCGTAACAGTCATTTCAACAAATAACGCATATTTACTATGACAGAAAACTAAATTGCTACTTCTTTTTTCATTCCTTAACCTGACAGTTACAAATGGGCCAAGTTTAAGAAAGTTAAGTATCAGCATTTTAGCTAATGATGGGCTTTATCCCCACAAAACTTCACAAGAACATGTTGATAAGACACTCCATAGCCTACAATCAATAGTTCTACTAAAAGAGAATACAGATTCTATCCAAGTGAAACAGAACTTTTTTTAATACAGGAGCTGCCTCTAAAATCCCCAGTGCTGTAGTACAGTATTAAAATGCAAACTTTATCCTCAAATTGAAGACAGCATTAGCCACATCCAGGGTTTACATACTCCATGTATCACCATAGCGCAAATCCAAAACTTACCTCAAATTTAGTTTTCACGTACTGAAAAGAACAAAAACGCAGCACACTAGAACTTGTTCCTTCAAAGCCATTCTAATTGTATAGATGCTTAATACATAACAATCCTTGGAGGAAAAAAATTCTCCCTTCTCCTCTTCAAGAGTCTTCAACATTGATATACTTTCATTAAAGAAAGAGGCTATTGAAACTACTAGAAGACTTTCTGACACCTACTCTGAAGAAATACAGCTACAAGCAACAAATTTATTTTTGTCACGGTATGCTCTTTCAGGAAACACTGCTGCAGTCAGTCTCAAGGTCTGGGCTTGCAGAAAAAAGGAAAAAAAAAAACAGATGCATTTTGCCTCACACAAAGGTAAAAGCAAACCCAATTCAGAAACACTGACTATGTTAATCTAGATTGTCTGGGTTGGGCAAGAACACATAACATTATGATGATCAGCTACTTAAGTGAAACTGCTCTTTAGAAGCTTCACTTCAAATTATGATGGCTTCAAAAGGCTTGTCTACTTTTTGCTACAAAAAAATAACAACCATGTTTTCCTTAAGTAGTGTTTTAAAGTTTAATACTAAAGTGCCAAAACCACTTGATATTCTCCAAATAATACTTACTTCATTTCCATGTTTCTGCAGAAATTCTATTTCCTGTTGTGTGAAAGTAGTCATTGAAATTGACTTCACTCTGTGGGGTGGATTCAAGCCCCGTCTAAAAGAAGAAGTAGTATTTAGTCAGTATTCAGGAAATCTGTCATCATACAATCACTTTTAACATTACAACCAGAAGTCAGTCAGTTTTAAACTCAGTAGCCATCTCTGTAAAACGCATCTATTTTGTTACTGCCATACAACTTAAAGCTGTGTAAATTCTTCAAGCTGAATGTTATTATGAGATAAGTCAAATAATTGAGCTTTAGGGGAGACCAATGTTTGTAACTGCACATGCAAACTCACTCTGACACTTTCTATGCAAATTTGTGAAAACATAATTTGGCTTTTTTTTAAATCCTAGCCTACTTCCCCAGATTCGTTCACCCTTGCCTCTACCCTTCATCTTTCAATCTTGGGCCCCTCTGTTGCAGTTTTCTGTCCCTCCAACTCCTACCTCACTTTAACCTATTTTTACTACAACTGCTACGCAATCACTAGATTTCTTCAAGCTAAACCCTCTGGCTCAAATTTTCTTTCTCTTGCTTTAACCTATACTTCCTGTTTCCTCCCAGCATCTTTTTCTAGTTTACTTTTTGCCCTTCTATCTACAGCTCTGTCGTCTTCCTCCCCCTTTACACTGCACAAGTAACAACAAAAGCAAAAATACGATGTTTTTATTATGTTTTCAAATGAGAGATACCATTACTAATGCAACAGCTCCGAACTTCAGCAGCTCTGCCTTAAGCAAAGGTTGGCACCACCCACCCATCCACAGCAGCGCCTTCTGCAGCAGGGCTAACACAAACTCAAGTCACTTGTGCTGCCAAAGCGTGACATTGTCAAACCCAGTCCACTCAAAACCTGCACAGAGAAAAATCCTGCCGAGCAACAGTGCCAGTATAAGATAAAGGCTTCTTTCTTTTCAAGCTCTTTCTTTAAATACATGCTAACTACAGCTTTTGCCCACAAACACAATTAAAAACAAGCCGTGTTTTGCTCAATGGAAACAAGAACATTACATCCCACGTACGCCAGGCAGCAGAGACACTAACTCAGGCAATACAATGGGGTTAGTTTAACACTCAAGTTAATCAGGCCTGGATTTTTGAGATACCATCTTTTAAAAAAGAATTAATATACATGAACTATGAGATATCAAAGAACAAAAATTTCTGTGGTTATGTATGAGAAGAAAGTTTCCAGAATGGAAATTGGGGGAAACTTTTCAGGGATCTAATATGGGGCTAACAAATTGCTAACACATCAACTGATAAGGGTTAGTTTTATTGCTTATATATACTACATTGCTTTAATTATAAATTTGGTTCAGATTGCTTTTAGGAACAAGCCTCCCAGCCCCCCAAAAAATCACTGACATCCAACTTAAGACAATTATTAGGTTTTTTAAACTCCATGATTATTCCAAGAACACTCGCTATAAATTAAATTGTTATCCATCAAAACAGCATACGACAAATCTGATGCTCCAAATACTAACACTTTATATTCAACTTTTAAAGAAAAGTTTTAGCATTTTGAGTAAGTGTAATGGAAATAAAATTGTTGGCCATTTAGCTTGCAAATTCACCTTGACAGCTAAATTCACATTGCACCTGTAAGACGACAACTCTGATCCCATGTTATTAAAAAAGTCTATGTTTTTAGTTAAAAGTTGGGTATTTATTAGAACACTAAGCAGTAGCATTTTAGCCTAAGTTTTGTTAAAAAACAGGTTTAAGGCCATGTTTGAAACACTTGGATAAAAATGAACATTGCATTTTGCCAAGAAATACAATGAACTCAAGAGTACCTTAAAAACAGAAGTCATATACAAACCTATTGGCATACGAGAATTAATTTTACAGAACACTATTTGCTTAAGCAAATTATTTTCAATCTGAGCATCTAAAATTAGACTCCATGGTTCAGCACCTCAACAAGAAGACAGAAGTAGTTTTAGTAAGGTTAGTGAGAGGATAAGGTTTCAAGATAAAACACTGTATAATCACCTATAGAAAAACACATAGAAACAAAGTTGTCATCCACCTGGCATTTCACATAAACCTGCTCCATCAAATATTATATGACAGCTTTCACAGTAAGTATAAAAGTGGGTCTGTCTACCTTAGGCTGTTGAATTTGCTCTCCTATTCAAAAAGATGCAGTTAGACACTTGTAATCTATTTAATGATTATTTTAAAAGTTAGGGTTATTCACTAGCATTCACATGTTTTTCAGGAGAGCTAGTACTTCTAAACTTTGACACTATCTTCTGCTGGAAATTAATGGTTACTATAAGTATAGTTTAACTGCTATATTGTCCCTACCTTTGCAATTTAAAGGCACTGCACAAGTTATTTAAGCAGTACCTACTCTACACTGATGCACTACGGCTCTTCAAAGCATTTACAGCAGCAAATACTCATCTGCAGTTCTGTTAAACAGCAATATTAAACATACTTAAAACATAGATGAGATTTTGTTTAGCCTAACGAGAGATTTCCCACATGCCTCTCTCTCCAGTGAGGACTGCTCTAGAGTTTTAAGGCTCAGGTTATAAAGTTCACTGATTTACACATTATCTCCATGATGTGGGATAAGATGAACTCTCATTTCTTTTACACCCTCCTGCTAAAAAGGGGAAGACATGTCCCACTCCTCACGGTCAGATCACAACACAGAAGCGTCAGATGCCTTGCACGATGAAAGAGAGCTTGTTGCCACATCCGTGGTCCAAGAAGACTAGAAATAATGAATATAACTTTAATAGTCATAAATGCAAAGTTAACTATCAAGCTGCAGTATTATAGATACAAGTAATTTTCACGTTTAACATGGCAAGAGGTGGGAGGAAGCCTATGAAAAGCCTCCTCTTACACTAAAGCTGCGTAAGAAGTCAGAATGCAGCACGGAATTCAAGACAAGAGGCTGCATTATACTGCATACAAATATAACCCGAAACACAGGCATTACGTCCCTTAGATAGATTACTTTGATTCTACCACTAGAACAGCTAAACGCTTTTTTTTTGATTTCTAACTAGCATGAGCCACTTTCAATGACATTATACCCAAGAACTGACTAGAACCTCTCTAAAAGAGAGCAGTTATAGGATTTACGAAGCTGAACTAGAGAACCAAGCCCAAGTACTAAAGTTACTCTTACTCCAAAATCCTAAGTTACTTTATACCCCTCTTTACCTACAGAGATTACTTGATGACCCAAATGATTCACAAACAACTCATCTACATATGGAGGAAGCTTACTGGTAGAGAGCCAAGTACAATTATCTCTTATGAGGAATTAACAAGCCTTCTTTCTGTACAGGAAAAAAAAAATAATAAATGTATCTACCACTGGCTTTGTTTCTTCCTAGGTATTTGACAAATGCTTTGCACAGTTCTAACGCTTTACAGTATCCCCTATTTAACAGGGGACAAAATGGACTATACTCAGTCCAAATTAGTAACGCCTAAATTTATATTGACCCTGAACAAATATTTACAGCCTGCAGCTGTGCAGCAGTACCAGTTACTCCTTTCTCTACTACAGAGCTCCTGAGGAGGAGAGCAACCAAACCTACCTCAGCACTGAATCCAGACTGCAGCTCTTTCCTGAGGCCCTTGGGAAAGATGATCAAGTAAGACTATTCTGCCATCTGCACTTACCCGGCACACCATAGCTAGAACATCTCACACACACAGATCCCACTCTTCACTGCCAACTTCTTCATACTCGGCAATGGTTATTTCTGGTGGAATAGCACCATGACAAGAACTTCCAGCTGTAAGACTATCCACTGACCCTCCACTGGATCAGGCCAAGCTTCTAGTGACGCAGCCTATCATAGGGGCAGCTACTGAAAACATGAGATCTCTGTTCTTCAGAGAGCATTGTTAAACTGGTGCTCTCACAAACAAAGGACGCTTTAAGGCCACTGACACAAGATTCTGAAGTCTGGCAACTGAAACATTAAACATTCAAAACACTGTCAACGAGCACTGAACATTTGTTACTAACATAATATAGTAGCAAATTATGGTCGAACTTGCAATTGTTGGTAGGGCAGCCATTCCAGCATTTATCTCAAACAAATGTCAGCAAAGTTGTCTGCAAAGGCTAGGGCTGAGAGGAAAAAAAAGAAAGAAATTTAAAGAGTGGGCTCTCCTGGGGTAGAGGGTCACTTCAATGGGAGGAACGGTGGGCACACAGCTACTCAACACCACTAATGTACCCCTGTATCAGATTCTAATGTAATCAAGTCTAAGCCAGCAAAATCTGATCCCTTAAGAAGCAGGAAGTTAATGAGGCAAGACAAATGCCAAGCCATCATAGAGCACCCTACGTCCCCAAGTGTCTGGAAAATAAACTTTAGAAAACTTAATGTCACAACATTCGTTATTATTTCTATGATATTGTTATTAGCAAAAGAGAATATAAGCAGCACTGGCCATTCCTGATACTTGTAGACCTCCCTGGAGACCCTCCACCATCTCACAAGCTCATTTATTTTTAACAGCAAAAGGCTCACATACACATTTAGACGCACAGTCAAGGTTAATTTAACTTTTTTCTTAAAAAAAAAAACACACCAAAAAACCAACCAAACCAACAACCAAAAAACAAACATCCTTTCTGAACTGCATAATATTCACTGTGGTATAGAGATTTCCTTTGCTCTCCTGCCATGACACTAAAAACAAAAAATACAGTAATACAGGAAATACCCTTAAAAAATGAACACATATGTATACACACATACACATAACACAGAGTCATTTCCCAAATATGCTCCAAAGGTAAAAAAGGACTGGAAAGTCATGCCAACACAGCCAGAATCACTTTCACTCCAACATTTTGTTTAGACCATTTTAATTTCTGCAAAACTTATTTTGCGAAAAGGCACAATAACTCACCACCATTGCAAAGATTTATTTTTTCATTTGCTACTAGTATCTGCCATCAAATACTCCAATTTGGCTGATACAGAAGTTCCTCACCCAGGAAAATTTTAGATTTAAAATTTCAAATAGGAATATTATAAGTAGCCAAAAGAAGGCCACATGATCCAGTAATTTTAAGAAACAACATAAAAGGGCTTTAGCATTCCCCACAGTAACCATATGTTCTAAACATTCTTTGTAGCTCCTTCCTGACACAAGCCAGAAGTGCAAGCATCTGAACAAGAGACTTCCTCAGTAAGTTGAAAGGGAGGGAGTACAGAAGGCAGCAGCAAGGGAAAGGGTAGGAGTGCCCTAATTATCACATCATCAGATAACAAAAAAAAAAGTCAAGATTAAATAAAAAATTTCTATAGTACAAAACCTGTGGAAGTGGACAAACAGTAGTCAAACAGTAATATTTTCCACTTGAGAATTTAAAAACATGTTAGTTTTACAGAAGTTAGGAGCAGGCTGACCAGGAGTGGTACAGAAGCACTTGAAAGCAAAGATGCAGACAGCTAAGAAGCAAGGCAAAGAAGCATCTGATAAGACAAAGGGAAGGACGTCACTGTCAGCAGGACACATGGTAGCATCCAGAAACACAGTAGACATAGCTACCAACATAGTCCTTTGAACCAAAGGGCTTCTGTCAAACTACAAGATCTGCCAACATTTCCCAAGATGCAGTTTTTGCTATAATAAAGGGAAGTCTTCTGCTTCTTGTAGTACCGTAATACTTGACCTGAGAATACTGCTCCTCTGCAGCATCTACTCACGCTTTCAGGGAAACTAAGATTGTGTGTATACCTCTACATATCCTGCGTTCTTGTCCAACACCAAAAAGTTGAATTAGCCACAGCTCATGCAATGCTAGTGCGCTTTTTTTCCATGCAAAGAGAATTTAAACACAGGGGACAAGCAGAGGTATTTTACAAGGAAGCCACTATCCACACTACTACCAATGAACTTTCTCTCACATACACCATTTTGCACAGCAAAACTTTTCTCTAGTAAACCCATTCTGATGAGAAAACTTAAAACCTACAGAAAAGGACCTCCTTGATGTTATTCATACTTTTAACTGGCCAAGACTCATATTCAACATTAAAGTCAGAAAGAGATCTTTCTAGCAAAGTCACTAGTTCTCTCATCATTTTTAGCAGTACTTGAACAAGCTAGACATGCTAATTCTGGAAACAGTAAGAAAATAGTAGTTTTTTAAAGCTAAATCTAGTGATAAATAGTATCACACTCTCTTTCGACATGCGGCATTATTCGTGGAAATTAATGATGGATCCAGAATGAAGGGCTTGGGTTTGAATGGACTGTCCCTGCCAAAACAATGAAGAAACATTTCAGAAAACCTGCAAAAAAACCCAAGTTAGACTTTAGATTTTAGAAGTTTAGAACTAGCTGTATCTAGAACAACATGACTGTCTAAGATGATACTGATGTCAGTAACCATTTTTAATTAACAGAGCAACCTTTCTGAAGGAGATTTGTTAATATACTAGTATTTTAGTCTTGCATTGGGCACTTCACACTTGAAAAAACTGGTCTAGTCAACTCCAAGAACACTTCCTGAACCAGATTAGAAAAAAATTAATTAAAACAAGAAGTAATGCAAGTCATTCACATAGCATATAAACAAGATGAAGTAATAAGATTATTAAAGCCTTACAGTAAAGCAAGTATTATGAGGTAGAACGCAAGCAGCCATTACGAACTACAGAAGCAGCAGTACTTTTATTTGCCATTACATGGTCTCTTCCCAAGTCATTTCCCTCCACTGTGGAATTCTACAGTGAAAAGCATTTGGAAATAAACAAGTTGTATGAAGGACTATTCTGATCGAAGTGTTAAAAATAACAGTTTCTAGTTACGAAACAGACATGACCTATCTCTACACTGTCTCATCACTAACAAAAATATCGCACTGGCTAGGTTCTAAGGTGTTAACCAATACATATGATCTTGCACACACAATTTATGAAAGCATTTCCAAGTCAACATGAAAGAACAAACCCAAATTTACTTCAGAAGAAAATTTTAAGTCCTCTTAACAGTCCTTTACTCCAGCTTTAAGTGTAGGTGTTACTAGTTGTAACAACTAAAGATGTTGTTTGTGGTTTCTTTTTATAGCAACACAAAAACACTGCATATTTAGAATCAAAGAACTATTCACATTTTATTAGAATACCAATATATTAACAACCATTTTTCAGAAAAATTCTTTCTCTTTTAAGCATGCTAACATCTAAGTTAGCAGTAAGTGACAGCTGTCCCCTGCTTACTAGTTGTTTCACTGCACGTACATCCTTTTGGTTACTGTGAGTTGGACTATGGACTTTAGTAGCCCGCATCTCCCTGCCAACAGATAAAATGAACAAATCCTACTGAACCCATGGGAAACATCTCAGCAGCACTCATGGTATCTTTATCTATTAAGGTGAAGAAGCCTGAAAAATAAAGGAAAATATCCTCATGGAGCAGTTTTATCATGCTCTCAGTTTAACCAGTTTAACCATTAAATAAGGCCTGTGCAGCAGCTTAAAATAGTTTCACATGCCAGCACAAATAACAGTTTGCTAACAGAGCAAACAATAGCCAGAGCTGGCTGATTAAGTAGCGTGCATATGTCAAAAACTAGAGTCTCTATTCAGTCCCACAACCTGAATGTATTTTCTGTATTTGCGTCAAGTCTGTTCAAAAGTCTACACAAAGTAGGAGGAGGAAAAAAAAAAAAACCACCAAGACTAATTAGCTGTCTAGTAGTATAAAAGGCAGCTTGTTCCATGTAAATTCAGCACAGAACTAACATGTTTGCTTTGTTTTGAATCTCAATATAATTACCAACTTTGTTCTAAAACATCAGACTTCACTTGGAAGGCCTGTGTGGGATACAGTCCTTCTTAGTAAGGGGACAGAAATCAGTTCAGGCCCCTGAATGCCTTTTATGAACTCAAACTCTTACAAACACAAATCTGTATCCTTTGACATACTATTTATTTATTACTTTGGCCACTCTTTGATTGTGCTCCATTCCATAAGCACAACGCCACAGACACATCAACAGCAAAGAGATTCAGCTACAGAAACAGTAACACTGAAGACAGCAGGGCTTTTTTCTCCAAGTTATGAATACATAACTGAAATTCAGAACTGACTGATCTCAACTCTTAGTTTCATACACACTATCGCGGAGGAGGAAGGGTGGAAAAGGGAGGAGTAGGGGGGAGGCCCATTCAGGAATGAGGAACAGGAAAAATGCAATCCACTTTATCAAGAGCCAATCCCTTTCTAAGGTTTGTATCTATAGTTTGTAGGAAGTAATGTAAGAAAAAGAAATACTTCTACTACTTTTCTGATGAAGGCTAGAGCTTATCCTCTAAGCTAGAGATTAGAGAGCTGTCTTACAAACTACCATCAAGCATAATTTGATACGCAAAAGGTGTTGGTTTAATTCACGATTTTCAAAAGTTGAACTCCGTATTCACGATAGCGTTAGCCTCCCCACGTCTTCAAGACTGTCATGAAAGCGAACTGTTCAGCCACGTGCCCCCTGCCCTTTCCAAAAGCGTTCTCCAAACACTTGTTTAATTAACGACCCCTCCAATGATTTCCTGCGGGGGGGTGGTGCCGGCGGTGCTCCCCCCTTCCTGTCCGTGCCGTAGGCAAACGCCTACACCCCCTACGTGCAGGAAAACACCTCCTCCGGGGCAGCCACGGGACGAACCGCGGGCTGCTGCCGCCGGCCCGGGCTCCCCGGCCCCGCGCACACACACACACACACACACACACCCGGCCGGCAACCGCCGTCTCCCGGACCGGGGGATTCTTCCGGGGAACGCTCCCGGGAAAGCCTCCCGACTGCCTTCTCCCCCCGCGGCAGCCCCCCGCCCGCTCCCCTCCGACGTGGCTGACCCAGCGGCGGGAGGCGGGGGAGGAAGGGCAAACCCAAGGCGGGGAACGGGCCAAGCCGAAGGCGAGGCGCTACAGCCCGCCTAACGGCT
>VXAK01002272.1:104472-124031 GCA_013399435.1 Arenaria interpres
CGGCGGCAGCGCCCCCTCTCGCGCGGGAGGACGCACGCCCCGCGCGCCGCCACCCCGGCCCCGGAGAGCCGCCGACGCTGGGGCCGTGTCACCCGGCGTGACCCGGCAGGACCGGGGGAGCTCGCAGCGGGGAGCGGTGCGGGAATGTGGAGAATCCTCACGGGACAATCTCAGTACAGGCCGCCTTTTCCCGGGGAGGAGAAAGGGAGTGTCGCCCCCTCCCCGCCGTGTGCTCGGGGCGGGCTGATCCGCCGCACCGCCAGGGGGCGCCCTCTCCCCCCCCGGGGTGAGCGTGAGGCGCGGCTGTTGGGGGCTACACGGCCGCGGGTCTCCACAGGCCCCTCAGGGCAGGGCGGGCTCCGGCGGCTGAGGTGGGGGGAAGGCTGCGCCATGACAGTGCCACCGCCGGCCTCGCCCCCCGCCACTCCCCGTAGCCTTTTAAATGGTCCTCGTCTCCCAAAACTCTGGAAATTCAGTAGTCACGGGGGCTCGTGAGAGTAGAGGCTGAGGCAAAGGTGGTCTTGGAGCAGGCGGCCGTGGGGTGACTGACCTGGGAGGGCCCTGTCAGCCTTTGTGGGTGCGATTTTCACGAGGCAGTGAGATTTGTGAGGGGAATGTTGCGATAAATCTCTGTCTTTTTTTGTTACAGAGATAAGCGCACAGTTTCCCTTTGGGAATTTGGCTGTCAGTGTTTGGCCGCTTCCCTCGACAAAGGAAAGAAAACCGAGCCAACAGTCATGTCTATCTGCTGATATCCTTGAGGAACCCTTGGCTCTGGCTTGAACTGCCGCTGGTCTACAAAATATGTGTTTGTTCCTTGCAAAGGTGCCTAAAGGGATATTTTTCAGCAGAGCACAAAATACTTCTAAAGAAAAAAAAAATCAATGTGCTTTATAATTTGGTGATTTGATTTGCAAAACTGCCTAGCAACGCTATGTATGATTAAAATCTTTTAAGGTTTAATGATTTCCATTGCTGTGTATTTAGGGTCACGTTTTGCACCTCTGACGTCAGTACATATGCTAGCACTAGCTTTTGTAGGAGCAAGATCTGATCCACTATATTTTCCTCATAGTTTTAGTTTAAAAAAACCGTAGTACTAGGTGTTCAGCATCAGTAGTTTGGCATTCCTCCTCCGATTTATCTGGACATGCTGATCTACACAGGCTGATCAACCAGTCCTAAGTTTTAAACCCAGAGTATAATGTAGTGATCTCAAATTTTTCTAACATAGATGGCAGGAGCTGTTCATAGTAAAAAATAAACGTCATGAAGTCATTAAATAATCACAAATAGTTAAGCAGCATTCTTAAAAGTAAATATGAAATATTTCCAGTCTTGTAAGGACCAAATTCTCACTGCTTCTTCTAATTTTTCGCTTCCCTTTGAAATGCTGATATTCTTGTTTTTCAGATTTTTTTTTTGCCTTGTACGAAACACACTAACACTGGAGATTTGCCAATGACCTAAACAGCCTAAAGTAGGTGACCTAAAAGTTTAAAGGTTAAAACCCAAGTTTTTTCCTAGAAAATACTTTGGAGAGCAATGACTGGCCACAACACCTGCCTTAGCAGAGAGTTGCTACGTACAGTCAGGCCTTGTTTCAACGGGAGTCAAATGTGCCTTGTAACTGAAGTGAGAATGTCCAACTTCAGCTGCTTGTGTCGCGAAGGTACCTACCTGAATACCGCATAGCTGTTAGTGAAAAAAGATACCATTATCATTGAAGTTGTCATTGTCGTTAAAATGTGGAACTGAGCTCCCAGGGAAAATCCTAGTACTGTTTAAGTTCACCACAAAGTTCAACGGGAGTCTTACGGATTTCATATTACACTAGAGCTTGAAGAAACACTTTTGACATTACTCATGGCCAGCACCAAGATGGGCTTATGCTAATCAATAAATTACCTTTGCTAACATTAACTTGGTTTAGAAACAACTTTTAAGATACCAAGCCTCTCCATTCTATCTCTTATAAAGCCAATTTACTGCAGGAACTATGTAATGAAACTTCAGAGGGTTGTGAGAATACGCCCTTTTACAAAGATCCATAAACTCTGTGGGATTTGGGTTCTTCTAGAGACCCATGAGCACATCTGTGCCAAGTTTTGGGTTCCCACAATCCAGCCTCTCTGTCTCACCATCTTGTTTCCCGTAAGAGCCGGTGCTTGAGAAAGAGAAGTACCTATGTATAAAAGTCTGCATTTACGCTGTTAACATACACAGGTGTGAAAACTCGCTACATTAATTTCCAGCCCTGTTTCACCTCCCCTCAAGCAATAATGTGACTTGTGCTGCTCCTCCACTCCCTTATTTTCTGTTTTGTGCTGCTCACAGCTAGTGTTCATTTCCTCACAGCAGATGGCTTGTTCTTTCCTAAATTACTAAGGGAAAAAAATGCACAAATAATACATATGAATAAACCCTGTACTCTTCAGCTATACTCTTTGGTTTTCTTTTTCCTGATATGTTTTTCTGTTTCTCTGCCCTAAGACCTGAATTTCCTCTCCTACAGCACCTCTGTCCAAATTTGTTCTTCATTCTCTCTCCCTAATGACCAGACATGTGTGGTTGGAAATATACTGGCCAGCTGTTTATTCCAAAAGTGCTTAATCCCTGCTGCACCTGCTACAGATTTTAGCATTAAAATTAATTTCTTAACAAGAGGTAAAACAATGATTTCTTACACTTGAAACATTTCTCTTTACATAAAAAACAGAACAGTTAGCCCAGTCATGGGTAATAATATCTGAAAGGCGTTGCTTCAGTAAGCCCTTAAATATGGGCTAATAGGGTATAAATTGTAATATACAAGCACATAATCTAGGGGACTGATTGTCAGGACCAAAAGAAACAAGAGTCTAAGAACATACATTTGGGAGATGAATAAGACATTCTCTGTTTGTCACTAGGATTGAGGTCAATAATATCCATTTTAAAGCAATTAACCCAGCAGGCTAAGTGACGTGAAAATTATCATGCTGAAAGACTAATGGGCTATTAAATCCATCTTGCTTCGCTACTGATGGGCATACAAAATTAATCCTGGGATTAGGTATATCGGATCTGCGGTAAACTGCTACTGCAATATTTGTATATGAAGAGTTTTCTGAAATGCTAAGAAAGAACATGGCAAGTGTATCTGGCTGGAACATTCACTGATACACGCTATTAAAGGTTCAGTCAACTGAGCATAAATTAGTGTGTCTGGGCCTGGCCTTATTTAAACTGTAGCTTTTTGTGAATAAATAGATACATTTTAGTGAGAGATCAAAACAAGAGAAAGTCATAGTAATGTTTATATAAATCATTATTGTTTGTTGACAGTTATTTAAATCTAGAAAATTTAACTGCAGGAAATGGTCAGACAAATATGATTGAATTACAAAATTGTGTTTATTTGAAATGCCATTTCCCCTTTAGCGTTTCCCACCCAGTGCTGTGACATTAACATAATAGAAAAGGTAAATGATGGATAGCCCAGCCTTTATCACAACAGCTGTTCATAGGAAACAGGCCTTACAAGAAAGAGAAAGGCACAGTCACGTCAGCTTGTTTTTAGTGATCTTTAATTATGTTTTTTTAAAAACTCATTTTTTTTTAAACTCATTATTTATTATTTATTCCTTTTGAGTGCTTTTCAGCTACCACAGCAATGAAGGGCTGAGATTCAAAGCAGAAGTGCTGGCTCTGAAGATGTCATGAAGGAGGCTGAAGGTACGGGATGAGAGACACAAAACCAAGAGCTAGCAGAAGAGTGGGAAGCATCAAAAAGATCAAAAAAACTCAGAGAGAAAAATAAATTCTTCTTTAATCTCCTCTCTCAACAGTTTATGACTTAATTACCTACTATATCATTACTGAGAGAACAGCTTTTGCAATTTCCAAGTGAGATAGATTGAAGAGCCGGGAAGAGCCATAGATTGTAGAACCAGGAATCAGGCATTTGTAGCAAGACACACGTTCTCCTTGCTGCAAACTAAACTAGAATTTTCCAACTGAGATTTCCTGGATGGACTCCCATGTACTACTGCTTATTCTGTACAACTACTTCTCTTCACTTTTTCAAGTTAACTAAACTATTGGCATCTCTCTCATGGAAATACTCTTCTTAAGCTTTCTTCATCTACCTTTGTTTTCTTCTCATAAAACAAACAAACAAAGTATATCCATTGACAAGATAAAAAAAAATTCTGTTACTGAATTTTAGCTGTTTAGAAAGTTGTTCAGAAGACTGAGCAGCTTCTGTGTTACTTCAATTGTGCTTACAGTTGTTAATTAAAAGCTGTCCTCCCCTGGCTGGAATGGAACTACTAGGGGACCTTGTGAGCCTGTCTTGCCTAAGATGACAATTGTTACACTGCCTTAAGGTTTACAAGTTCCTTCAGGCACTGTGCTCGGTGAAGAACGATTTGATTTTTTTTTCCAGTGGGAGACTTTCTGCGTGCGGGACTGTCCCAGCTCATAGTGTAATCCAGTCAAGGTCAACAGGAGATTTTCAGATCCAGGGAGGACATTGCAGTAGATTGACTCATTCCAAAGCTACAGACTTTTTTTAATTTTAGTGAGAAATTTTGGTAGCTGAGGAGGCATTATTTTCTTCCTGTTTTCTAGCTTGGTCAGTGATGTCAAAAGGTTATCAATATTTCAACCTTGTCCCTTTATGTGACACAGTTCTTGAATTTCCATCATGCCTTAAGTGTACAAGATCATATTCCAGTTTGTAATCACAGACTAGGGAGTGGAAAGAACATGCCTATATACAGTTGCAGTGAAGGCAAAACATCTGTCACAGGAACATCTTGTACATGAGGTAAATGTACATGAGGTATTTTATTTTTAATTTCATCCTTACAGTACCTTTTCCTTATTTTTAGGGTATATGCCAATGTTTCTGTTACTGATTTTTATTTGTATTCATTTATCATTATTCTATAAGATCCTGTAGTTGAATTGTGCTTTATAAACTGCACCACAAATCACAGAACTTTTTCTAAAATGATTGTTTCATGCATCCTTTCAGAGGAACGTGTCAGAGGAGAGTGGAACCCTTTAAACTGAAAGGGGAGTATATTCATATTTGATCCTATAAACAGCAATAGAAAAAATAACGGTAAGCCGTATTGTATTTTACATTTGCTGGAACTGCCCATTGGAATGTTAGCAACACACAAGGCAGCCTAGAGCCTATAGGTAGAACAGAAGTTGTGAAACCGATATGAATAAAACAAGAAGGAAGCAAACAAATGACCTTAGGAGACAAAGAGCTGGAAGACAGACCTTGGCAGTGGAAGGACAGCTTAACTGTCTAACTTTTAGTTCTAAATTAGAAGAGGGAGAGACAGAATCTAAATAGACATCCAAACCACCAACAGTTTCTGTAGTATCCAGCTACATGAAGTACTGCAATGGGACCTGGGAAACGCTCTCCGAGCTCTGAACAGGAAATTCTTAATTTGCACATTAAAGTTTATATAACATAATTTACTTCTTGACAGATGAATGGGATTTGTATTTAAAGCCCAGCATATTTTCAAGTTCAATTCTCCAGTACCTTTTCTACTTGATGATGAGCATTTCCTGCCTGTTTTCTGTATAACTCCCATGGGAATGAAGAGAGGCCTTTGTTCCTCTCCACTCATGAATCTAAATTATTGATTAGTCAGTCTAATTTGTAGAAACTACTATCAGTTAGTGCTCTCTTAGAACTGCCTTAGATTTGGCAAAACGAATTACAGGTAATTTGACAAGCATCTTCAGTGAGGGAAACACAACATTTTAAAAATAGACAGGAGAAGTAATATTCTCAACCAGTGTTCTTTTATTTGCTCATGCTTTACAAAACTGACATATACTCCAAAATTCCCTAAAATTTTAGTTCTTTTAATAAACATCACTTGCAGGCTGATATGGGGAACACTAGAGTAGAATTAAGTGTTCTGGGCAGGCATCCTTTAGTGCTTGTGGTAGTCCTGAAGCAGTGTTTGCAACTGGGATCTACACACAGATATCAGGTCCAAAACTTTCTAATTTACTAAGTCGACCTGAATATGTAAAGAATGAAAAAGGTCAATAAGGAAGGAAAAAGTAGGCCAAGTCTAAGATGCCGAGACAAGCCATGGCATACTTACCATGCACTCCATTACCTGAAAGACTGATGGTAAATCAGTGACTCCAATGCAGTCGTATTTGAATCTTCCCTGATAAACAAAGAGTTTTGTACACTGCAGTGAACAAATCAACAAGCATAAGTATCAGCATAACTAAAAGTCATGGAAACTTCCATTTGGATTTAAAGTGGGACAAAAACCAGAAAAGTATCTTAGTGTAAAGCAATGGAGATGGACATAACAAAATAGGGAAATTTGGGAAAGAGAGCTTCCAAGTATCAGACATTCAAACAGAAGAATAAAGAAAATGAGGTATGTAATGTGAATATGGGAAAATTAAGTTCTTCAGCCCCCTAATTTCTGAAAGAAAATATTTTAGAAGTAGACTACAAAAGGAAACCTGATCCTTCCAATTTAGTGTCATGGTTCTCATTAGTATAATTTTAAAATCTGAGATACTGTCACCAAGATTTTTCTTGTGAATGCCTGAGGATTTGTCTTGTCCTAACTGCAGTTTCATTATTCAAGGAGGAGGAGAAGGGCTTTATGACTAGGAGTATTAACAGGTTAAAAGTAAGAGCACTAACAAGATGTAGAGCAAACAAAAAATCACTGGAGAACGTAGCACAGGCTACTGCACTTGCAGCAAACAGATACGGATAATCCCTGGCAGCTGCAAATATCCTCTTAAGGGAGGTTCTCTGCAGGAGAAGACTAGTCTCAATCCATAAATGGGAAAAATGCTGCTAAAACTAGTACTATTTTAGCAGTTACTCCATGTCATTTAGTTTGGAAGTTGAAGGACAAACCCTCAATTTGTTGTTTAGAATAATTAATTTAACAAGCAAAGTGAATCCCCTGGCATTAAGGCCTCTTGTACATTTTGCTGTACAGCAAGAGCACCTGCACTCTCTTGGCTTGAACGGACTGTTTTCAGCATTGCAAGCCATAGGTGTAGATAAAAAAAGCTTAAAAAAATTATATGTATTTCAAGAATGCATTCTCTGGTTAAATGCAATGATGGACACGTCTCTTTGAAACATTGGGTGTGAATTTCAATTGAGAATGCAGATTTTGAATGTATTTGCCAATAAGAAAAACTCTCCTAACCAAGAGGAAAAAGAAATGCTCATCAGCACATAACTTAACCAAAATGACTTGACATGAAAAAGCAGCTTTTCATTACGTGACAGGAATATTTAATATTTACAGGTTACATGCTTAAATAAGTAAATTTAACCAAAAAACCCACCAACAAACAGAAACAAATTAACAATTAAGGAATGGTGGGCACGCTAATATTTCACATACTATGTTTTGGGAACTGGAGAAGAGGAAGCGTTCAGAAAATTATTGCACCCTGACTAGAACAAAACCTTGTTTTGGTTTGGGTTTTCAGTTTGGTTTGTGGACAAGGGAGTTAATGGAAGAGAATGAACAAATACTCCGAAATAGCACAGTGAATGAAAAATTTGGGATAATATCCACTCAGAGCAATACCCTAGGTATCGAAGAGCAGCATCTTACTGACATAAACACAGGTATTTGAGACATACAGCCCCCAGTATACAAGAGGTTTTTAAACAAATGAAAAAAAGTAAAACTTGTTCCTTTGGACTACCATGGATGAGGGAAATTGGCAGGGCAGAAGAACCTGACAGTTAATGAATCATCACAAACATGGAAACAAAAGTATTACAGAAGCTACTAGGCAAGCATAGTATTTCTTACAACTCGGGACTTTTAATCAAGTCTCTCGTAATTGTTATAATTCATGACTCTCAGTATAAAGTCCTTAGAGCTCTCTAAGTTTACCCTGACTATCCTAAATCATCAAGATTCACTTCATGAAACCATAGGGAGTCTGCATTCCCCCTCTCTTCGAGTAGAGTTGTTTCTGCCCTCAGGGCTTTACTAGTTAAGGTCCAGCTTTCCAATTTTTCAATTTCAGTGCATTCATAGCCAGCTTATAAATATTACTCTGATGCCAGAACTACCCTTCAACCTATTTCCCCCTCCCTGCACATACCTTTGTGCCCACCGATAAGTGCACAACTGAAACGTGCACACGTGCAGGCAAGAGATAGAGGAGGTGGGTGCCCAGCCCTGCCCATCAGCCACCAGCGGCTGCTCCGTGCTGTGCAGCTGGCTCAAGGTGCAGGGTAATTCAGAGTTAGGATTAGGAGTGTAATCATTCAAAAATAAAACAATTTAAGCAGAGTAATAGTTAACAAAGAAAGGTTTCATAGTAATTAATGAAAAAGTTCCATTGTTACTGACCTAGACATTTGCCAGGGTAAACTCTTTCTATACTCCTACTCTTTCCATCATTGATAGAGAATTTTTATTTCATCCTCATTATAAACTGAGCACCTAACACTCAATGAATTTTCAGAGTATCGTCCACAATCCCAGCTTTGCTCCAAAGTACTGTGTGTTTTCCTTCTTCTCTAGAGCCTCTTAGCACTGCCAAGCAATGGCCACAATTGCCCTCGGTCCTCTCCACAGACACTCTCATCCCCTTGTACAATGAAATCAAAATAACTGCTTGTCAACACAAACTCATTGGAATGACAGCTCCACATAAAATGACGTATTGTTATCCTTCAAAGTGGAAATTTTGTTGAAAAGCATTCATTGTAGGTTTTAAAAGAATCTGGTAAAAGTCAGACAATCCAGCAGTAGATTCTGTCACTAACAGCAAATCCCTTCTGCAGTTGGGGGAATTTTTCTCTAGAGGAAAAAATTTGAAGCTTATTCCAAATTTTATCATACTTTAATTTTTTTCTTTTTTAATCTAGTCCCTGATGGTTTTGTTTACTAGAAAATGATGACAATGCTACTCCAGTCAAGAAAAAATGTTCAATCCTGTTATTTTTAAATTGCCCGTTTTTATCTCTCACGAGGTAATGAGGTGAAACAAATTCAATCTGATCCATGATCATCTCCTAAACACTTGATCTTACAGCCAAGCTCGCAGTAGGCAACTGAAATAGCCAATTAAGAACTGAAAAATTCAAGAAGAATCTTTCAAAGAAATAAACCATGCAATAAATTACCTACCTCTGAAACCTGGGAACGATGAGCAGTTTTGCTGTTGGTCTAGATTTCCAAGAACTTCAGCGTCCCGCCTGCTGTTCATGTGGCACAGACTGAAGCAAGGAAATTACCACAAACCACACTTTGACATCATGCTTGAAGTCACAGGACGCTGAACATCAGCGCAGATTCCCAGCAGCTGGGAAAAAACTATGCAATGCCAAGGGCCTTGAAGTAGAACTATGTGCATCTAGGGGAGGTTCATCCTAAAGTAATAAAAGCAGCAATAATGAACTGCCACAACTGCCATGCTGATATGCCCATATGTAATCTGAAAGAGCATTGCATGATACTTGAGATAGAAATGAAATATTTAACATGTATTTCTACAGCAAAAGACACATAAAAGCAAAACTGAACCATACTCTGGTATTGTAGATAGAAAATGATAGGTAAATCACTCCAAACTAAAGCCATTAGCCTCCTAGTGATTAAAGCCCAATCAAATTTAAAAACTAATTCTTCTAAGCTCATTGCCACAGTCTGTGCTTGATGCAGAAGGTCTGTGAAACAGAATAAACAACCTTCAGATACACAGGTTTAAATGAGGCAACGTTTTTTTTCCTGATGGACTGTAAACCAAAAATTATTTCGTAAACATATACAGTTCCTGTCATTTGAAATTAAAGAGATTAATTTTCATTAGCATTCAACTAGTGGTCAACAAATGAAGCTGTTTTCTCTCTGGACTCTTCTTCCTTAAACTCTGATGTTGGAGTTATTTCTACAAATCATCCCAACCACTGATATTTTTTCCAATAACTTCTAAGCTAAAGCTGTGTCTCCTAGTTCTTTGTATTGAAATTATCATTAAAGTAACCAAATTTCTTTATTGGACTAAACTAGAAATTCTGGACATATTATTGCCCTCTGGTAGTGGGAATGCTTCCCCCTGGTTAATCCTCCTCTTACAGGACTAATTCTGTAACACCTCCTCAGTTTCATTACCATTTTCTTACTTAGGTAGGGCTGCCTCCATGAAGCAGATACTCCACAAGAACAGATTGTAGAATGGCATCCCTGAACTCCAATTACTCTGAGTTTTCTCTCATAGGTTTATGTCAAATGTAGGGTAGCAGTGCTCCACTACTGTGCTTCCTTCAGCCTCCAGGAACACCTAATGATTTTTCATTCAATTAGGTTAATTATTTGTTTGATCTGGCAATATCTGGGCAATTACCTCAGAGATATTAATCACAAACCTAGAGATGCCCCCACTCTTCTGTCAGCTTAATGTGGCAATGCGTCTATTATCACTCACTATGTACGACATTAATGGTAGCATCATTCTCTAGAAATGGTCAAGTAAGCAAGAGTGGAACATTTTAAAACTTCCAAACCTAGAAACTTCAGAATCTGCTCTCCCACACCAGTCAGAATTGTTTCTTTTCTCACTTCTGTGAGGTGGAAAAATTGCTAGTGGTACTTCCCTCCCCCCACCAAGTACCAGCCACAACTCACAGAAAGAGACATTGACAAACCAAAGATTTGATTCAATACTTGGCTAAATATGTGTGAATCGTGAAACTACAGAATCTGTTGCCAGAAGTGAAGGACTATAGCTATTGTCTCTCTCTACTGGAACAACTTGCATTAAATTGTGTTTAAAAGTTTCTTCGAAGCTGGATATCAAAACATTCTTTCAGAACTTTTTTTTTTTTTGCAAGCATGCATGTTTTTAAGAGTTAGAAATGCTACATAAAAATTGGCCATGATTTGAATGACTATTGAAAATACCATTTTCTAATAGACACACCTACCTATTGATGTGATTAATTTTGATTGCCTATATAAAGGACCAAAATTAAGTACTTTAATCTAAAATCATGGCTTCAGGACAAAGACTATTAAACTACAAACGTCAGGTAATGATTACTCTAAAATACGTCACTCAAGTTATAAAAATAAATGTTGCTCTGATTTATATAAGCCTCTCAGCCTGATTAGGGGAAAACATAGGACTGTAGAGCTATCAAGACGCTCTAAAAGGGAGAACTCTCAAGCATGTCGAAATTCAATGAAATTTTCATCTCATTGGAATGACATGCAAAATTCTCCCAATGCCAATAAAATCAAGATTTCTTCTGATAAAGATGACTGTTATAAGAACACGTGAGCACAGCCGGTAACGTGTACTTACAGAGGTAAGGTGTAATTTTTCATTTTCGTATCAGAACAGTGAGGTTCTGTAATTGTCGCCAGCTGGAGCAATAGCAGCAAAAAAATGTAATGCCTCTAAAACGGAGCTCAATCTGCTTAGTAAAAGGCTTGTGACACCGCTGTGATGGTGACGAATTGTCTTGATGATCCATGCGGCCCCTGACAGTCATACAATACCTGCACTCCAGTAATTCAGATAACATATTTGAACATAAAACTGGAAGTTCAGGAGCACAGTCACAAGCGTAACTGCCACAGACTGGCAGAAACATTATACTTATTGCACAAAAATAGAAAGGGATGGTAACATTTACTTTCTCCCTAGAGGTACCTTTTTCCCAAAGACCAGCCCCGTTTTCAGATGGAGCACGAGGAGCCGCATTGCAGAACGCCCCGTCATGCACAGAACCACTGACAGCCTTCAGTGCTCCCATTCTGTCACGCACATCAGCCGTGTTTCCACTACGCAACTTTGCACTATGACAGTGGCAACTCACTGACCAGCTGCTGACCGTTTTATCCTCCTCATTTATCAACAATTTCTTCCACAAGCTCAAAAGGTAAACGCGTAAAACCAGTGCCATTGGATCAGTGGAATCAGTTTGAAAAAATGAAAACAATCTGTCTTTAGATGTTTGCTTCACTTAATGCATCCCTTAATATTAAACTTCAAAGCTCAGATGTACTTTTAGAAGAGAAACCAAATACTTTAGAGCCTATCTAAAGTTTACCGCAGCACTCAGTAGAGTTAAGGACAAGCAAAAGTAGGGCTCCTCTAATGTTTCTGTTCCGCATCATCCCTCTCCCCCTGCCCCGCAAACAACAATGACACCACATCTTTTGATGTTTTGAATTCCTCATTGCTTTTTATAGCAATATAACACCAGAGCAATATATTTAAATTTTTGATTTATCATAAAAACCAAAAGTGTTTGGTACAGGAGTTTTCAATTAAAGCTTTAACTTTTCACTGGCAATTTCAAACTCCAAATTAATGTGGAGATAATTGTAAAATGATTGTATTTTAAGCTCCTGCCTTTATATTTCAGGAACAATTAACACAAGAATTATTCCTGGACTTTTTAATATATTTTTAAGAGAAAATTACAGCAAAACATCTGGTTATTGTAACCATACAAAGAGCTGAAAACAAGGAGATAATACAGAGCGTTCAGCTACATTACTAAACAGCTCGAGACCGCAGCAAAAGCACATACTGAGAACAGAAGTAACTTAACAGAAGTGCGTGAAATCACATCATTAAGAAGTTTTTCTCCTAATTACTTAGCTGGGACCAATACAGTAGAACTTCTCTTACCTTTCTCAAAACAAAAATCCCCTTTAAAATACCTTCAAGAAAAAGACAAAGGATCTAGATGACAGATGTAAAGTAACCGAAGACACCGAGTTTACTCAATATTTTAAGTAAACCCAAGTCTAGACCAAAATCAATAGCAAAACTGACACTGCTTTTAATGAATTAACAACTAGTGGTCCATTTACTTCATAAGTCAACTTATATCTATGTGTAAGCACACGGGCATTCTTATGCAAACTAATACAAAGATCGAGAAAGAAAAGTTAGCAGAAAGTGCTATGCATTTGTCAAAATCTAGCTGTTGGTACACATGTCACATTTTAGTTAGTGAAGAAATGTTGTTATTTGTGTTCTGCTTACCAATTATACTTATCGCTTAACAGAAAACATCTTGATTAGGAGATAAGGTTTGAATGAGTTGAAAGACAAATGCAAATACAGTAACAGAAACATCTGCATCAGATAAAGTTAAAAGGTAGTGTACAGAAAAGCATAATCAAAGTTGACTCTTGAGATGATAACCTCTTACAGAATTCCATAAATGTGAGAGAACGTATCCTTTCCTACTGTTAAGTTTATGAATATTCATAACAATCATCAATAAAATGACTTGCAAGAACAAACTGCCCTCATTCCCTTCTGTCAGTCAATTATTGACAAGCTGCTGAAAGATAAATAATATGTGATTTGAGAAAGGAACATAAATGCATTTGAATGCAGCACCTGGGTTAAAACTAATGCAAGTAGCTTACAAAGTACTTTTCAGACAATAAAACTACCATGGAATTTCATGAACAAAGTTTCTAGCAGGCAAAAAGCTGCCACTTTCACCAGACTCCGTAGATACTGATTTCTGTAAATCTAACCAATCTTTTAATGTCACTTGGACCTTGCTTATGGCTCCCAATTCAGAAAAAAAAAAAAAAAGGAAGAAAGAAAGAAAAAGAAGTTATTAAGCTGAAATATGTAAATGATTTCACTATTACAATGGTAAATCCTTAAATATATAAACTTAAGTGCCAGAAGTGGAAGCACAGATACCATATATAATGCTTTTCTGACCTTTGGAAGCTTGAAACTAGGACATGTTTTCTTACAATAACTCCGTTTCCACTCACACCTCTATAAAAATCTAGTCCTTTCTTTCCATGTCCCCAAACTGTCTTTCCATTCCAGCTCAAGACATTCCATATATGTTCTACACAATGAAATTGATTTATCTTGCATTCCTCCATTTTTTTCCAGATTCAGTAATCCCCTTCTTCTAAGACTTATGCCCATATTCCAAGCTGTGAAGCCACAGCAAGCAGATCTTAAACACTCTTTTAAGGTAAACTGCCAGATAATTGCTTTTTTTTTTGTCTCTCCTAAAATACGTATATAAGAATAGTAGGTAGATCAAACTTCGGATGTAAAAAACCCACCTTCACTGTTGTCCTTTTAAAATAGGTAAAGGTAAGAGAAATACCTCATCTAGAAACTAAAAATAGCATGAGTAATTTCTATCCTCTTTTCAGATTCTGCTGTTATTCCCCTGGAATACAGTGACCTTATTGGCTTTGCTTATATAAGCAAGAATAGATTACTTAGCTGGATTTTTTCATTTAACACAAGCAATTTTATGCGGGTTTTATGCTTGACTGATGTTTCTGCTCTCCTTTTTATATTCCAGCTTTCCCACATGTAATCTCCCATGCCAAAACACAGAAGGAAGACTTTGCCGCTCTCCAGCCACGTGTTTCACACATGCTTAAGATGCACGTCACACCAAACACCGAAGACACGCGCAAATCACAGGCAAACAGTTCTTTCGCTTGAATACACCAGTAAATCTGTTTCCATCAGGCAGAGCAGAGTCAGGCCTCATTCCCGTGCCTGGGGCCACAGGGGATGTGCCACCTGCGCTGCACCACAGACCTGCTAAGCAGCCACCACCTTTGGCTGCTAAGTGTCCTCCACAGAAAGCCATCTTGGGGGCCAAAGGCAGTGCATGCACGTTGTTAGGAACAGTAACATCAAACATGTCTGAATAGCACTTGCATCATTATTTTTTCCCCTTATTAGTGAGGGCACATTTACCTGTTGTCTCTTTTTTTTTTTTTTTTTTTTTTACAACCAGTGTTCACACTGGGATAAGGCAGGAAACACTTCTTTAACCACTGCCCTACATGCAGCTTCTTCCTTTCTTCTTTTGAGGGCTCAGTCCCACTTTGCAACAGACTCTCACTCCATTTTAAAGGAAGCAATTGGAAAAGAGTGACAATTCTCATGCATCTCTTGTCTCCTGGAACACACACTGGGTTTCTATGACATTTAACAGGGACACAATGGAGGTAACTGAGTTATTCCTATGCCACTTTCCATTTACCTGGAGTTACATTAGGAGGGCCACAGATGCTGCAAACAAAACAAACACTGATCTCACTGAATCCAATGCTTTAGTCACATGACTACTTAAAATAAGTAGCCAAGACAGGAGAAAAATGGAAGTACCTGGGCTATACAGGAAAAGTACCAAAAAGGAGAAAAAAAAAAAAAGGACGAAAAGAGAAGGCTGTGCCTTACTGAATAGCCTAGCATTAAACAATGTGCTCCGATTTCTTTGAGTTCAGGCCTTCATGAACCTCATTTTCCTTTTTACAAATTTTAAAATTAAAAATATACCTCTTTCAGAGCTCCAACAATAGAAACCAATGTGTAGGGCACATGAAATTTGTATGCAAGCAGTGAGACCTCAAAAGTGATATTTGCATATTTTTTTTTGTAAATTCAACCATCAACAGCATCAATATCATTGACATCACATTTCATATATTCATAAGGTCAAAGACAAATGAATCCAGATGCAATCCAAAGACCGATGCTGCACATGTAATTCAACTCATCTTATTAACCGTACTGTCAAAACAATCCCCAAGGAAGCACTTACCAAACCTTTTTCTACCCAGTGAGGCTTTGTCACACGTTATTGAACGTCCTTAAAAATAGTTTCCTGAGATGTATGGAAAAAATTCTGAGCCAAAAGACAAAAATTCAGAAAAAGGGTACTTTTGTTATGCTTAGGAAAGTGAGCAAATATTACACATTGTGCAAAAGTAAAAGACTTTTTATTTTAATACCATATTTGATTTTAAAATTTCGAGCACTTAAGATCAGAAAACCAAATGGAATCTTGCTTTCCTAAATACATCTATAGTCAGCATGGAAGCCATTAATTCTTAAGAGAAACCTGAAACGTCTTTTATTGTCTAGTTACTGCTGATGGCCTTTGCAGCTGCCGATCCTTGTTTGGGTTTCGAATAATCCCAAGGTCTCCTGTTCTCTGTGTACCCGTAGAGCTTCCGCAGCGCCACGCGGGCAGCTTCTTCCTCTGCAGCAAGCAGCGTTTCACCAGGACCCTCAGCTATAATCTTCTTATCGCTTGGGGGAAAAAAAATAAAATTGAAACCATTTCATCATGAAGTCCTAGGCACTATTATGTATTACCATGAATAAGGGCTGATAGATTTTCTTTTTCTCTCTAATCTCTGTGAATACTGAAGGTAATTTCTATATCCACACACATGTAAACATTTCCGTTAGTCTTTCCTGCAAAGATAAGTGACGGTATATTCAACAATGGAAACTCAAATCAGAAATGCGTCCATTTCCTGAAGAACCCAACTTTGTCCATTGAGATTTCAAACATATCACTGATTCTTTACAGCGTTCAATTTGTTAGCCCTGTTCAAAACATGCAAATTCATTACTCTGGTTAGCTTAAACAGAGAAGTTTACCGCCCCTGGTAAAAAAGCATTTTAAAACTTCTTCAAAAGGATTCACAGAGAAGTTCTCAATGTTATGAAGTATGTACTCAGCTCTGTTTAATCAACATCTGTGGGCACATGAACAGTTCATGAAGGGACATCAGGGATTCCAGAGGAAAAATAATCAAAGTTGCTTTCTTTTATATAAGAAAATAAATCTTAGAAGGCATAGGAACTGAGGCAATCAGAACAAGTTAAGGCAATCTTCCCATGCGTTTATCTGCAGCTCACTTAGCAAAACAACGATGTTGGTTTTGGTGGAAGGTCCTGTTCTGCTCCAGATGAGCAACGTTACCCCTGGTCAAGAGACCAGGACGAGCGCTGACCACGCCAGAGACAAGCGCACCAGGGACGACTGGCACTTCCCAAGTCATGTCTGGACACAGGCACTCCCCTTGCCTAGCTTACAGTGCCCATGCTCTGAAAACTAAACAACTTCTCTGGAATATAAAATAAGTGTCTCTTTAGTCCCACCTCCCTTGATGTCTATGTCTCTTTACCCTTCCATAGGCTCTAGACACAGTTGTCGTCCCTCCAAAGCCATTCAGTTATGGTATTCGCAAAGCTCCTATGTCAGGTCACCCAGAACATAGACCCAGACTCTTTCACGTGCCCAATTTAGACTCTGAAGCCCTTTAGTCAGAGACTGTCTTTTTACGCATCATTACAGCAAGCTACTGCCAGCGCTCAAATGGCTGCTTTGACACGGAAGTGACTGTGAGGTTTCTTTTCTCTAATAACTTGACCAAAGAGCACAAGTAGAAAAGACCATCTTCCCTCCTCCCCTCCCCTCCCCAGTTTAAATCCATTTCACTTTAAATTAATATTATACTAACCAGTACAACCCAACAAAGTACAGTGGCAGAACTGTGCTGACTCCCAACTGCCTGGTAATTCTTGATTCTGGAGGAGAGATATTCCTCTTGGTCAGTTCTTCCACTAGCAAGCCCATGGGGTTTATAACTTCCCAGATCTCAAACAGGTCTTTTCCGATCAGCTGGGGAATAAAAAAATCCTAAACAAAAATATTTAGAAGTTACAATTAACGGGAAAGGTCATGAAGGCTCTAGCTTCTGGTATCTGCTAATAAACACACAATATGAAGAGGCATTAATACAGTCAACAATAAGCTGCTGAAGTGCATGATGAGACGGCCCCGGTGCTCCACCGCAGCTAAGCACAGCTCACCAGCGCCATTACGCTCGGCAGCTCTGCCCCACTGAGCCACCAACGGGACGTGCGCCTCGGACAACAACCCAGAAGTAAAGAGGGAACAGACCAGCCCGAGAGGGGGGTTACACCAACGTGGACGTGCAGCTCCCAGCACGAGGTAAGCAACTCAGAGCTGCTTCCAAGCCAGAAGTTGTGCATCAGAGGATTTCTGCAAACAGGCTGAAGGGAGAGTGTTAATCCACAGGATTTTCACCTCTTCGGATCACTCTCTTGCCTGTTAACTGCTACTTGCTCGTACGGAGACTTCCAAATGGTCTTGGATCAGAAATAAGATTTTAACATTTCTTTTTTCTCCTGTGCAGAACTAAAAATAAGTGAAAAGGAGAACCGAAAGGACAGTAGCTGCTGAAACTACAATGTTACGCTGCATTTTAATTTAACATTTTTGTATGAAATACCTTCAGGTGCTTGCACTCCTACATGCAAAACCTGTGAGCTCAGCCCCTGCTTTATAGAAAATGGTTTTTTAAAATTGAAGATATATGTGACCTCACATGGAAAAATGAAATTATTGTCAAACTTCTGCCGATCTCCCCGGATTTCTGGTCATCAAGGTACAGGACAGTTTAAATCTTTTTTGCTTTTTTTCTCCTGTAACTTCTGAGCCCCTTAGATGTTACTGCTGTTGGTACAAAAATATGCGATAAGTAATGACTTACCCTGACAAAGATCCCTGTTTTCTCAGGCCCGCTGCTATTGAGCAAGGCTCCTATCACGGCAAAGAACGTCCGCTGTAGCACATCTGGTGGGACGGGAAAGTCTCTGCAAAGCGTCAGGTCCTGTATAGACAGGTTTTGAGCCACGTAAGAAACAAGTTCCTGACTGGTAAGAAAATCAACAAGTGCTCCTATCCCCTTTGCCGGTAAGTCTGGGTAGGCACCTTCAAAGCACTGCGTCAGGTAAGAACGTGAAAAAGACACCCCTTGTTCGGCGAGTTTACTGTTATCTTGTAGATTAAGAGCAACCGTTTCTTTGTCTATCCCAAGTTCTCGGCGTCTTGCCTCCTCGCTTTCAATGTAACAAGAATTAACAAATGCAGTCTTGAGGAGATCCAAAGAAAAGTCTTCCTGCAGCCGGTGGCTGAAAGCTTGTATCTCCGCGTGGTAATCCCAGTTGGGCTTCTCGGACCTAGAGGCGTGGGGAAGAGAAGGGATTCAGAAACAGAGCTGGAAGGTGCCCGCGCTGCCTTTCAGGTGACAGAAAGGAAATGGAAACCGCCATTAGTTTTGAAGATCCGACCCAGGATTCCGCAGCCCGGTGCTCTCAAAGGGAGGTTTCTCGCTCGCTAGCACCGGGGGTTCGCCGCCGCAGGACGGGCCCCCGCCGGGCTCCGCACCGGGGCCGGGCTGCCCTGGGGGCCGCGCACACCCTGCCCCGACGCCGGCGAGAAGGTGCGGAAACGTGGCGATTTAACCCATTTCTCAGCCCGCTGCACTCCCTTCCCCCCTGCCCCGCCGGCACCCTGTGTTCCCCCCCACTCCCATCTCCTCAGGGCCGGGCCGCCCCTCACCGCCGCTGGGGGGGCGCCTCCAGCCGCTGCTGCTCCAGGTAGGCCCGCAGCCACCGCTTCTTCTCGGGGCGCGGCGCGGTGCTGAGCCTGAGCCCGGCCCCGACCAGCAGCCGCCGCGACTCCCGCCAGAGCAGCCGTGCGGCCATGGCGGAAGGTGGAGGCGGCGGAGGATCCGTCCCCGCTCCCGCTCCCCCCGGGAAACGCGTCCCGCTCCCCGCTCGTTCCGGCCGGAAGCGTTCCTGGCCGGACGGGACCGGCGCGGCGGAAACGCCCCTGCCGGCTGCGGCCAGGCGCTGCGCCGGGCGAGGGGGGAGAGGACTCC
>VXAK01002272.1:124191-148686 GCA_013399435.1 Arenaria interpres
GGGCCTCCCCCCCCCCCCGCCGGGAACCCCGCCTGCCGAACGCACAGGGAAGGGAAACCGAGGGGGGGGCGGGGGGATGGTGGTGTTTAAATCTGCTCTTTATCAGTCGTTTGGGTTTCATTCACGACACACAGCCTGTTCCCGCACAAGAAGCTTTATATTTTTTCCCATTGCCCGTACAATTCCCTAAGATCTACAGCAGCTCCCGCCCTCGTTTGCATCAGCTGAGCCCATACATTCACACAGCCCGCCTTTGGCTTGAAGGCCACGGTATAAAATTAACGAAAATGCGGAAAATGTGCAAAAACAGGCCCTACCCTTGGTCTCCCTTCACTGAAAGACGCAGGCACACACTTTCAATATTCACGGTTAGAAAATGTGCGCCACAAACGCCTGGAAAGGCCAGCGGAGTCCCGTAACGGGGGACAAAGCCCAAAACCAAGAGACCCGGCAGCCGAGCGCGGGGAGGGCGCGCAGCCGCCGCCACGGAACGCCGGGCATTGAACTTGACAGCCCGTGAGGGGTGTGAGGGCAGCATCCCTTCACGGGGCGCTCGCAGGACCCAACCCAACCAGATCCGCAGGGCTCCTCCTGCCGACGGTCCCTGAACAGCCCATCCTTACCCCGGCGCTGCTCCAGGCCACCAGCTGCACTGGCGTGCCAGCCACCTCCCGGCTAGCAGCGGGACACAGGTAGCCACGGGACCGCTCTGCTGCCTCTGCTGCTGCAGGGTGAGCCGAGGACATCGCCGACAGAGGCTCCAACATCCTTCTCTTCTGCAGCCATCGGGTACCATTGTCTTCTCACGTGTCTGTGTACTTCTAGAGCCTTCTAATGGTCCTGCACAGGGGTCTAGGTCAGCTACTCGAGGAAAGGTCCCCTTTGAAGCCCTGTTTTGGTACCACTGCACATTCTCCTGCACACTGACACTGTCAGTTCATACACCCGCAGGGAAGGGCTGTGGATGCTACAGCACCGCAGGTGAGCGAGCTGCAGCCGCGCAGGGGCAGGGAGCCACTAAGGCACAGAGAGGCTGAGGTCTCCTCGGCAGCACCGTGTGACAGCAGTCACCAAACATGTAGTAGATCGTGGGACTGAACAGGAGATGTTTAAACTGACCACAGTGCCCATCCCTGGAAACATTCAGGGTTAGGTTGGATGGGGCTCTGAGTAATCTAGCTGAAGATGTCCCTGCTCATTGCAGGGGGTTGGACTAGATTACCTTTAAAGGTTTCTGCCAACCCAAACTATTCTTTGATTCCACGTGGGGACACCAGGCTAACGTCCCATACCTACGTTCTCACCACATGCACCCAGAACAACCCCACAACCCACAGCAGGGCAGCAGATGCCCACCTGCTACTTTTCAGTTGTTCAGTCTATCACTGTTACTTACTTCAAGGATTGATAGTTCAGATGAACCTCTAAGTAAATTTTATTAAAATAATATTAAATAATGGTTCAGTATTTTTTTGAGAGAGAGTTTTATTAAATATACTACATCAGTATCTTGTACTCCATAATCTTTTGATCACTCACAGACTGACTTGCTTAAAAATGTATTTTATAGAAAAACATCTGCAAAATTAAAGCTAAAAAAAAAAATACATATTACACAGCTCTGGACAATCTGCATGTTAGCAAACCTTTTATTTTTGGACCTGAACATGTGCTGAAACAAGGAACATACTCATGAAACAGGACACACTCCTTGAATATGGCACATCTCAAACTACTCAGACTAAAGGAAAACTAGTGCAATCATGTTTAATTGCATCTAAGAACAAAACAATAAAAACTACTTTTTATTCCTTTGTTTTTGTATTTTTTTTCCAAACCCATTCCATTCGTTCTCTTCCCACCACAATGAAACATCCAGTGGTTATTTCTGTAGATCACTGTCCTTACATTGCATGAAGCAGACTTCATATTGGCTGACCCCTATTTACACTGAAGCATGCACAGGAGGATACTGCAAGTATTTGCAATGCAAATCTATTAAATACATTATAACTGAACAACAGGGTGTCCCTTTAACACTGCAACTCTATAGCCTTTATCTGTGGTGGAAGTTTCCAGTGTATGAATTATAAAACAGCATACAATTCAGAAACAGAAACAAAGAATTTTGCAAATTGTTTGTATTCTCAATTATTAAATCTTTCCGAGAGCTGTGTCTAGCGCCGAAACCAAAGCCAGCTGTTGAGTAGCCAGAAAGCTACAGTAATTGAATACATGATCATTTCCCTTTTAGCACGCTCTTTGTTTTCTTCTTCCAGAAGTTGCAGACGGCGGTTAAGTTTGATTATCTAAAAATAAATAAAGGCTTTTAAGACTTCATTAGAAGTTGCCAGACTTTCTAGAAGCTTATGAATAGCCACGTAAAATTAGTATCTTGGATGGATTTTAAACACCTGATAATTTGACTATCTTCAATGGGTAGTGATCAGATCTTGTTGTCCCTTACAAGCAGGAACAGAAATGGAGTGGGACTCTCCCGATTCACAGATGATACAGGATACCTGAGGGCACTCCAGCCCTCAGGGGTACAGAAAGGATCCCTCATCATATCTGTTATGGGTACCTTTGCAGCCACACAGAACACCTGTTCCTCCATTTTATCACTACAGCGTTTTCTTAATATTACCAATTTGTGTGCTTTACATACCTGTCTTCTTAAGGAAGCAGCATCTACAACTGTCATGTCATCTGGTGTTCCCTCAAGCGGCGTATCCAAGTTGGAAAGACCATATCTACCAGATAAGAGAGAGAGCTTAGCTGTCTCATCCATGCAAAGATTAGCAAGTATCATATTTTATCAACATTCTAGTAGATGTATTTTTTGGTGGTGGTGCTGAGAAGAATTATAAAACTATTTTTTCCACCTTTTACAGACTTGTCTATTTCAATAGGATCCTAACTGAAGAAACACAAAGACATATGAAGTGGATAAGGGCTTGACTGAATCTGGGTTTATTGCTCTCCATATTTAAATATTTTTTAAGCTTCTCCATACAGACAGACTTCTTGCTGGCACTTGGTCTCTCAAGAGACTGTTTCCAGTTATTTAACTGATTAATGAAACTTGAAAATTCCTTGAGCTAAAATGCTAAAGTTGCAAGACACTTGGCAATAGATTAGAAATAACCAATTGAAGACCTGGAAAGAATTGGGTGTCTTACGCTCAGTACCTACTTAAATATCCCAAGTGGACACCACTGAAATTAATGATAGCAGTCACTTCAATCTCAGAATTTTAAGCAGACAACCTTGCAAATAAAGAATCTATTGCACAGTCACTGCTACTGAACTTTGCACGCATTAGAAAGTTTGTTCCCAGAGCACCTCTCAGTTCTCGTAATGTAGTGATTCAGAGAAAACACTATTCTAACTCTGGGGCAAGTTAATTAAACATGGCACATTTATTATCAGTTGGGAAGTGGCAGACAGTCTCTACGTATGTGTTTTGATCAACCAAATGCTACCTGTTAACCAGATTCTTTTCCAACAACTAACAGGTAAAAGTAGTTCCGGATGCTGCACCTACCACCGAGTTTCTCACTCTATCTTCAAACCTGAGTTTCCAATATCAGTTCCCCTTGACTTGCTTCCTCATTAGGACATATGAACTGCTGCCACAAGCAGCTTAGGAAATTGAACAAAATAACATCAAGGCTATCGAATTCACAACAAAATACACCTAAAAGGATGTTCAGCATTTAATGACAGTTAATGGTCAACTTTGACTAACCTGAATATGAGTCGTATTCCTGAAGCTTGCACAACGGGTACTACTTCTACACTGCACCTTCTTTCACCACTTTCAGCAAAGGTCTACAGAATGCCCTCAGCTCAGGTAGGATTTCCTCCCCCCCCCAAGAGAAAACTTGCCAAAGGTTTCCCTGTACCATTTGTCATTAACATGTTGTTTCTGAACAAGGATTGCTGTTTCTAGATAAGAGTTACATTAGTCTGGACTTTGACAACAGTTAGATCCTTGAGCGACACTGTATAAGAGATAGGAAGTTAATTACGTTTTGGTCTGTGTTTCTTTGGGTTGATGGGTGTACAAGGAGAGGGAAGGGCTACCAGCAAGAAATTCCTTGAGATAATCTCTTGGGCTGTTACAAAAATGGGATTCCTGAGTTAGAGAAGAATCACCTGCATGGATCCAGTGTCTACCCAAGCACAAACATAATCTCCGTGTCGGTGAAAACATAGAAGTGTAGTGGGAAATGGGAACAACAGACCTGGAAGGGACTATATTATTTTTCCTTCGTCCCGACCACGAGATTACGTGTCAGTCCAGTTCCCCTGAAACGACTGTCAATCCGCCAAGGTAACGGTAGTGAAAAGGCATCCAGCTACAACTACCAACCACAGGCACGTTACTGAGAACTTGTGGAAAAAAATAAGGTGATGCCAGGTCAAATTTTCTAGCAATAAAAATATGAAATCCACTTCTAAACAGAAAATACTCAAAGTATACTGCTAATGTAATTTAAGAGCCTCCCCTCACACATTACTTTGAGCCAGAATTCTGCAGCACATTGTATCTATTAGACAAGTGAGGTCTTTGCAGACGACTTGGAGGGGTAAGGAATAACTGCCTGAAATATTTCAAGAGTTGACAGGGAGGATAGGAAAGAAAATTGTGTTTTAAAATAAGGATACTAGAAATAGGGAAACAGAAGTCTGAATTTTAGAATCTAAATTAGCGGATCATGACTAACAAAAAAATACTCTTTACCTGATGTTGTCATGATGAGGGTTAGAGGAAGTGGTAGCAGCTGACCCACCACGTAACACTGGCCTACAGCAGGTTTTTGTGGACAGAAAGCACGAGACAGAAACAGGAAACGACAAACAGAGATAAGAGGTAAACCACACAGAACAAAGGAACATCAGAATACTTCCACTTACATTGTATAATGTTTCAATACAATTCCATATCTATTTATTTTGTTGTAAATTGCACTTTCATATTTCTCTTACTTGAATTTAATCAACACCGACTGTTTATGCAGCTAAGACACATAGGCAGTTTTTCATCATACAGCTTCATTTATGGAAGACAAACTGTTGGAATAGTCATTTGGGAAGAAGTTATCTGCCGTATAAAATAACCATGGGAAACTTCAGGTTTTAAAAAAATCCCCCTTACCCTCCCAAACAAACCCCCACCAATAACAATGGAAAAAAAATATCTATATACTTATGAAAGCCTTTACAATCATCCTCTCCTCCCTCTAGGGAAAGGGGAGATTTGTCTTTTCTTTATTCATCTACACTAGATCTAATTCAGAAAACCTGGGCTAGTAGCCTAAGGACCACATATAGCCCGAAGAGAGGTAGATCTCTCCAGGAAGAAGCGACTAAAAGCTTCAAGTAGATGGTATGAACATCCTTGTAAGTATTGCTCTTTCAATTCGTTTTCCTTTTCTTTCTAGGCAGAGAGGAAAAAAAGGTAGAGCTGATTAAGCTGCTGCAACTATATAATACACATTCACTTTGCAGTAAGAAGTTCCTGTGTCCCGATTTACAGATGATGTGAATACCAGCAGTACCTTCTGACAAAGCCATTACTATGGGTTTTCAGAACCTCTAGTAACGAGGCACTACTGTTCCCCATCTATGATGTGGACCACACTCTTCAAGAGCCTGAAATCTTTTTCCACTTCCTTCCCTTTTCCCAATGCCAAGAGGAGGTACTTGTGCCATGAGTTTAACCCATGTATACTCCAGGCTATAAAATTAAAGAGAAAGAGGATCTAAGTACGAAGATCTTTACAGCAGGTACATGGAGGAGGCAGAGACGAGGTGGCTGAGAGAACTTCCTGGGACTAGCTCCTACTCCAAATCAGCACGGTAAGTGCATACCACAATGCTTTTCTGTCTAGCACATAAGATAAGCCAGCAGGATGTGTTTTACCAAACAGAAATGCCCATTCCCAATACATACAATAAAATAATATTCTTAACTAAATGCATGAGGTCTTGAAGAAATTTATCAAAAAAGGTATTCCTATTTTTTAATCAGAGAAATAATTCAGCTAATCTAAAGTCCTGTCTAAGAGATGCTAGGATGAAATACTTTGCTGAATTTCTCAAGCTTTCTCAAACAGCAGCTGCAGAATTTGGAACAGGCTGCAGAATTTCTCTGTGAAAATAAGTCACCTGTAATTAACTGGCAGATACGTGAAGGTCAGATTGATAGTATCCAGCAGGCATTTCCCACACTATCTGGCACAGGACAACAACACTTGGATTTCGTGTACTGAGAATGATAGGTCTCAAATGCTCTCTGAACTCTTGGCCTCTGTGGTACCTTGTGGCAAATGAAGCTTTATAGCTGTTGCAGAACTAATAATACTAATTCACACTACCCTTCCCAAGGAAAGCCATTGGCTTGGCGGTAGCTGAGGGCTACAGCAAGGAATAAAACTACAGCACTCTGGGATCTGTACAAATCACAAACTCAGTCCAAAGACAAGTCTTTAATCCCACTTCTCAGCACAGCCAGGCTGCAAAGAAGCTGCACGTGATTTCTTCCTTTTCTTTGCAGTTCACTTATTTCTTTACAGGTGGACCCAAAAGGATCACCAGAACATTCCCCTGCCTCTCCCACACTTTTCACTTTCTTGGTCTTAGGTATCAACAAAAAAATTCATTATCTGAACTACATTGGCCTCATAACTGAGATCACCTTACCCCCAAATCAGCATCGAGATTTTTGGCAAATACTGAATGCACAAGCGTAACATAGTCAAGCTACTACATACATGGTCTTCTTTAAAAAACTGAGTAAGAGTACATTACATCTTTGAATTTTCTGGCTACTTCTGTCAATTACATCCTAAACATTAATACATGACCAGAAGCAGCCATAACTCTGAGGCCATGTACTCAACACTTAATTTCACTACAAATACAGTGGCAGCCTGAAACATGAAGGGAATGCAGAGTAATCCACTTTAATAACAGTGGGAAAACAGGCAATAAGGCAGTGACCAAATGAATCTGGTCTGTCTTCCTCTGCTTAGAGCAGAGCATGCAACGGAAATAGCACAGTAACGATGCAATCATACACACATGGGCTGGGAGGAAAACACAAGTGTGGACAGTCTAGGTCCCTGGGTCCAACTTCCATCGTCTCTGTGCATGCACACAGTGGACTGAGGCCAGCACATTCCCTTTGCCCAGCAGAGGCAGCAGCTACGTTCACCTCCCTCTGTACTTTAACAGACCTGGAAACCTCAAAAAGGCTGTAAGAATGGGCACCAGGACTTTAAGGATGTGTTCTGGACATGAACTGGGTAAGAAACTCAACTTCCAACACACAGAAAGGATTGGTGCATTGAAGAATCAGTGATTGGATGAAACTGTTCCTCACTTGTCTCTCTGCATTAAGTGGTTACTTCAATGAAGCAACAAGCTACTGTTTTTCCCAGGCTCCTCTGAACTACATTACCCCAATCCAAAGTCATGCATAGCCCCCTGCAATGGTCTTAACTCATGGCCTATTTTATTTCTACCATGAAAAATATCATTAACTTGCTCAATATAAAAAATGATGTCATAAGACCTCAAAATATGAATATGTGTGTGAAGTTTATCATTTAAGAAGGATAATGGCTTTTTAGAAAGGGCTATCATGAAGAAAGGAAATAGTAATTGATTTCCATACTTGCTTCTAAAAAAAAAAAAAAGGTATTGATCCAAGAGTTGAAGAATAGTTCAGATAAAGTACAGATTTCAACACAACTCTATTCAGATATGAAATTGCCTTTTTTCCTGCTTTTAAGATATCACTAAACTCTCCTTAAATGTAGGAGGTTGTTCTGGGGTGTTTTTTGGTGGTTCTGTTTGTATGTTTGTTGCCTACAGCATAAAAGGTCAGTCTTCCAAAAACACTAGGAATAGGCCCTACAGTCATTCAACAGAAATTGAAACAGAAAAATGGTTAGAACTGGAAAACAAAACTGACCTATTGTCCTTGTCCAAGCTGAAGGAAATGCAGGAGTAAACAGACAGTGTAAACAACGATCATTAAATTGTTGCCCATTTAAATAAACCATTGTGCGAGCAGTGCCAGCTAAACTAGGCATAATTTGTTATCTGCAGCAGTACAATCAGCACCTACCGTTAGCAGTTTTAGTAGATTGGAAAATATTTTGGAAAAAAAAAAGAAAAAGCAAGCCATAAAACAAGTTAAAATATTTCCATCAAGTAACACACAGTCAGATCTTGCTCATTTTAAAAGATCTCTTCTAGTATTAAGCATAAAATGTTAAAATACATAAGGTTTTGAGATAGATAGCACATTACACAGAGCAAAAGAACAGAGTGCGGGTTTGGAGCAATTTAAAATTAACAGTATTTTGCAACCATGCAAGTGGATCATCCAAATTTCACATTCCTACGCCAGCTGGAGAGTCACAGTGGGTATCTAAACACCCAACCACAAAGAATAAACTTTCACCTTATTGAAAAGTTTGGGGTTTGGCACCTATTTGCTCATTGGTGACAGAAACAGGTTTCCCAATTATTCTAGGAAGGTTAGTAAGAACACCTCAAAAATTAACCCAAACCAGGAAGAATAATGCAGCTTTTAAAGTATTCAGAGCCCTAGAAATTTTCTGATAATTGAAGTAAGTTGAAAGTGTATGTATGCATCTGTGTATGCTTTCCAGAACCCAAAACATTGGCAAGAACATACTTAATGGAAGCCAGGAATAAAACCCGTTAGCTTCACTGCAGACTGGGGAAAGGGCTAGAATTTCAGTCTATATTTTAACAAGGATTCTTGGCACAGTATCCGTAAGTGCTATTATTCACAGACAGTAGAATTCTTCCTTATCTGGGAGCTTTAATTTTGTAAAATAAAACAAACTTGTAATCCCATCTGATTTTTAATACTGACAAGGGAAAAAAGGTATTGCTACCCAACTGTTGACAAGCATCAAAATTTTAACAGCTACAGCCCAAAATTTCAGTGTCAGGGTTAAGCATCCAACTCACCAAATTTCAAGGGTAACTATGCAGATAATTTCTTTTTTTTTTTTTTTTTTTCCCCTCCCTATGTTTTGTTTTAAGTCCCAGGGTAAGAACATAAAGGCCAGCAAGGCTGGAGTTCTATATGATTCAGGAATAATATGGGCATTTATATCCAGTCAGGTCAGCAAATATGGTGAGCTACAGGAGGTGCCAGTTCAAAAAGTGACTGCAAACACACAAATATTGACAATAAGATTGGCTTGATAGTGACATTTTATTACCAAAACAACTAGAAAGCAAATCATTTAAATTCACGCTACAAGATATTAAGAGTGCTGTTGGGATGTTAGCAACCAGAGGCAGATGAAAGTTTCAAAGAACTTCCGAGCACAGGCCACACCAAGTGGCTGCAGGAGGAATGAGCAGTTCCTCCCAACGTTCTTGCCAATTATCTCCTCTAATTCCACCTCTTGGCAAGCCCTAGAGGTCTCAGCTGGCCCGACACTAGAGACTCACTGCGGGCAATTTTTACCTGAACCTCCGTGCAAGCATGCTATTGACATGAAAATTGCTTTTGGTAAATCAACCTTACCTAGCCTTTATGTATGTTTCTGCAGCGTTAAAACATGCCATTCTTTAATTTTGTAAAACAAAACAAACTTGTAATTCCATCTAATTTGGCACTTCTGAGTGTTACCTTAGAAGTGCCAAATCAAAACAGTCCAAGGATATATCAAGTGGGCAAAACTCCACTGAAGAAAATGGAAATTGTAGAATCATTTAGGCTGGAAAACACCCTTAAGATCATCGCATACAACCGTAAACCTAACACTGCCAAGTCCACCACTAAACCATGCCCCTAAGCACCATGTCCACACATCTTTTAAACACCTCCAGGGATAGTGACTGATGGCTATGAGGCTTGTATTGGCTCATTACCTCTCAAAGCATCCGCTCACCCATACAAACAGAGACAGCATTAATGAGAGGAGCAACCAGCTTCTGAGTATCCACTCCCTTTGTTGCTCTGGGCATCCAGCAAAGTGGATACCATCAGTTATGTATCAGAGAGAACTATTCCCAATATAAAAAGAAAGAGACTGAAGTCTTGACAAATTATCAAAAGCAGTGTCTGCAACGCCTTGTGTAATATCCTGCCCCATTTCTGTACATTTGTTTGAATGCTTTATGACAACATCAACCCAATCTTATTGATTTGCACCATTGCTCACCACCAGAAAAGCAGAAGACAAGGCTCATAAATCTGCAGGCTCAGGGTCAAATATTAATTGCAGAAAACACCGACAATTTGGGAACAGCAAAGTCCTTTGCAGTCACAGAATAACACCTCCTATTTTGATTTTTATTTGGAAGGAAACCAAAACAATGCTATATTTGACTCCAACAGAAGCATTCTGAAATGTGAATTTTGGACAATTAAATTGCTTGTGAATAGTGAAAGCAAAGGAAAGCAAAAGCAAATAATTTCATCTCATTATTTTGTAAACAGAAACCAAACTCCACTAAAAAGGAGAAAAGAAAAAAAAAAAAAGCAGCAAAAGCTGGCAGAATCAGTGACAACCAATCACCTGCGGTTTTCATCCAGCACATCCAAGACCTGCTGGTAAGCCCTACGAGTGGAAGACTGGATAAACGACAAAATGCCACGAGCAGAGTAAAGATTAGTTCCATCTTCAGGTAACATATTGGGAGGACAGACACGAGCCTGTTGCAGTGATGGTGTCACACTGTTCGTACAAGCACAGTAAATGAAGAGAGAAATACTATAGTCAGATTTTAAATTAAAAAAGCTTTTCAGATAGACCCCATTGCAAAATGCTTATTGCTTGCTTTTGGTTTACCCTTCTCCCACCACTATAACGTAACACTCCCAAATTCTAGTAGCGTAGGGACCACCAGCCACATATATATGTTCTTCAGAAACAAACACAAGTGATAATCCAAGGACGCTTTTTTGATCGTTATACAAATTGGTTTTATGAATTTCTTGTCCAGCTACCTCTCTATCTGTTGAGGTCAGTATTCAAATCTTCACTGACATCAATGAGAAAAGTATTTTTATGAGCACTGGCATTTTAAAGAAATCCTACCCATAATCTCTTTCCAAGCACAAGCGTTTTTCAATTAGGAGAATCTCCGACAGGGTCTCTTCAACAAAAATTTTTCTTCAAGCTGTGACTAAAGATTAAGAGACTATTTTGATTTGCACATGGAAAAAAGCTTAAAGACAACTGCAAGAAATTTAAAAAAGCACAGAATTTGTATCCCAGTGACAACAAATTCCATGACCTGAGTTTTGACTATGATGAAAAATCCTGTTTAAAATACACGACTGAAATTCAAACATGACCATTTGGATTATACAAACCTCATCTCTATTGGTCAGAAATTAGTTTTGATAAACTGCCTTTGATTTGCTTGTACTTCTTTACATTCAACCTGACTTTATCCACATTGTCCTTTGCACATCAATATATTTTTAAATATATATTTATTTTTTTTAAATCAGGAAACTTTAATTAAAGGCGAGATGCCTTTTAAATAGGAAGCAATTTGTGTTGACTTAATCGAAAATATTAGCACAAATGTAAACCAAAGCACAAGTCACTGTACCCTTTAAATCTTGGAATAGTTTTTATTCCAAGATCAGCACCCATAGTTCAAAACATTTCCTTTGATCTCGCCACTCGTGCTTTGCTCTAACAGTTTCTGGAGTTCGAATGGCAATCTTCCAGCTTTTGGCATTTTTAAGAAATTGAGCAAAGCATTAGTGTCTGAGTGTTTGGAAGCTGGTTTGATATTTGGATAATCTCTAGACGGGTCATAATTCTATAAATACTCTTATTTTGCATACAGTTGTTCTGCAACTGGCTGGCACCAAGATCACAAAACTGAGTAAGAAAGAAAATTCAATCGAAAAGACAGATTCAAAGCATGTTACATGGATGTCACTTCGCCCACAGAGAAGTTCAGCTGTCCTGTGCTTCATGAGACAGGCAAAGACAGCATGGGCTGGTGCTTGGCTGACACCGGTCACAACTTATTACCTAAACTGCAAGTATCTGTAGAGTACATTTGGACAAGAGAAAGTGAGAAGGAGAAATCAATAAACATCTACTTTGCTTCTTTACAGCTTTTATCATCCTCCAGGACTTGTAGGATCCATCTTTCTTTTATATTTATGATGACTTCTACTTTGCAATCAATGGTAGTGGTCACATCCACACATTTTACTCTTGAATTGCATTGGAAATGTCAATGTTCACTAGAAAACTACCAAGAAGCAAGGCCAAGTACGGAAATACATAAATCACTAAAGTGAATTTATGAGAATTTCTACTCCTTTGTGGATTTTCTGCCTTGAGGTAAATGAGGGAAGGGCTGCAGGCTTGAACTTGTAGTATGTTTTATATTAAAAGAAATTTTTCCTGCTCATCACTTCAGAGATTTACAAAATAGGCTGAAAGACAGCTTAAAAAAAGGTAACAAACAGTATTTATAACTATTGCAAACCAGAAGGTATTGTGGAATTCCTGTTGTCCAGAATGGTATTCCTGTAAATACCACAGTAATGTTATTTGCATACAAAGTCTTCTGTAGATTCTGGGAAAAAAAAAAAACAACCCAAAACAAAAACCAACCCCCCACAAAACTATTTAACTAAAACTGCACAAAATTCTCTAGAAGAAAGTTCCATGGGCTGATAAAATGGAAAGTGTGTATAATAACAAAAAAACCAAGGTGGACTTCAGAACTAGATAATTCCTAACCCCATGGTCTAGTCCCTGGACTACTTTATGCTCGTTGTTTTATAGGTGGCTTGTAAGAAAAGACAGTTTCAAGAGATTACTTCATTCATTTTAAGGTATTATTTATTTCTTACTTAAGAGAATATTTAGTTTCTTAAATGATTTAATTATTTAAATCTGTTTGCTCCTAACTAAAGTGTACAGCTACATGAAATTACTTAATTTTTCCCCATAAAGGCTGTTGTTAATTTTAATATCCTTCTAAAGTGCATAGTCTGAGACAGACCTTTCTCTTCCTTTCTGTCTGAAAGCGAAAATAATTCTATTATGGGCTCAAATGTCAGGATTAAGGAACAAGGAGGGAAAAAACCTCCCAAAAATCCAAATAAGAAGCAAAATTTTTCTTCTGTCACCTTTTTCAGGATTCAAAATTATTGTCCTGTAAACATGTGGTAGTCCTTCAGACTATGTCAGCAACCATGGAGAAGAAATACTATGAGCAAATATCTGGTATACAAATCAGCCAAGATGACATAAGAAAAAAAATCTCTAACATCAGGATAATTCTCTAACATTGAGTATGACTACTTATAATTAGACATTGTGGCCATCCCCCTTCTCTCCTTTATCTGTAGTTGAACAGTCTTTATCCTAGGTATAATTTCATTTCAAATTTCTGAAAAGAATTCTTACATACAGCTCCAGCCACTTACTATACCACTCCCTGGTTACAAACACCAGTAAATTCCAGGGTGTGGAACCAAAACAATTAAAATGGAATCAGAATTTACTAGGGAAGAGCACAGTAACATTCTACTATGTGCAGAGCAAAAGCTCTCCCCTAAATCTTCTCAAGACATCTGTGATATACACAGGGTTTATTTCAGATATGTCTCTGACTTGCTGTTCTGGAAGTATCAAATAGAGGTTAATAGATTTAACTAGTCAAGGTTACTTTAAATTCAACCACAGAGACAGACTGTATTCTCATTAAAGACGTGCACACCATAACCTTTTCCCCCACAACTTGCATGAAGAGCAGAATTTCTCAAACTGTGAAATTGAACTCTCTAGAGAGATGTGTTTTTCTAAGGGAAAGGTTGGAGTAGAAAAAAAAATGAAATGCTGTCCCCTTTTCCTGTTGACTTTCGATGCAGAAGTAGAATCCTTGCATTCAACATCGACTGGCAATGGACAACAAAAAAGTTTTGTTCCTCCAGCCATTCAAAAACAGCAAAAGAACAAAGAATCAAACAAACTAAAGCTAGCTTTGAAATTTAATTTTTCTTTACAAATCAGTTCTTAGTTGAAGTTATCCTTTCCTTTTGCCGCTAGGCATTTTTCCCCTATGTTCTTTATACAGGGAAACGATTTGGAAAAGTTTGAGAAACCCTGAAGCAAAATTAGAAACCACACATTCAGTGTAGCAAAGGCTGTTTCAAATTTTACATTCTAAACTACAGATACTTAGCAAAAAGAAATTAGTATTGCAGAGAGCGACACAATTAAACACACTCTTGATTTTCAGATACCAGGTAACATTTAGGCTTACGTGCAATCCTTAGTCGAAAGAGGTGACTGGAACCGTGGCATTTTATTTCTTGGGACAGTATCTGATCTGTGCCACCTTGAATAATAATTGTAATCCCTTAAGTATGCATCCTTATAAATAGAATGTAATTTAGAGAGCTGTCATTACTGCTATGCAGGTAGATAGTTATTGTACAAGCAGGTACCTACTTGTTAGTCTCAGTTATTTTGAAAACATTTGAGAATTACTCTGTTTAGTGAAGCCCAACTCCCGAAAAATTCTCAGAACTGTCTCTGCATGCATCTGGGTGACGAGAAGATAAAAACAACAGAAAAGAAACAACTATGTGTACCATGTAGAGAACACTGTGATAGGGAGCCCAGCCAATTCTTTTGCTTCAATCTGACGATCTATTCCAGAATGTTTAATTTTGTCACTTTGTAGGTCAAGCACTGGAATTTTGCACAGTACATCTGAACATTTTGTCCAAGGAGGACAACACCATCCTAGATTAAAACTTGGATATTATAGGCCTATTTAGAAAACAAAGGTTTTAAAAGGCAGTGCTCCATGTGCCTTTTCAATGGCATCCTCATCACAGCGTCTGAGCAGACTATCATGTCTGTTAGAAAGCTGAATCAAGGAGGTAAGAGAAACAGGCGTTTTAAAAAAAAAAAAAAAAGTATTTCTTGGATAGGAATTAAATACTTGAAATAAAACATGAACTTTATTCCCTATTTGAAGACGTGAACTAGACTCACACAAGCACAGGAATAAGGAGCTGATCTTTGTCAAGTTAGAGTACCATAGTACTTGTTACTGCAGAAGTGAACTACTTAGGCATGGTACAAACTTAAAAGTCGAGCCAGTTTTGATGAAGCAGCAACATGTCATTACAGTAATGAGAAAAAAGATTATTTCTTTCAGCCAACAACACTGGAAATAAGGACTTTAGGAGCAGCTGGTTTCTTATATTTTTGTACCACTGGAAAAAAATATTTCTAGATGCTCAAGAAATTTCAACGTGATACATATGAGGTAACAGGTGTACAATTATGTTTTCTGTAGTGCAAAGAATACATTTGTAGTAGAATTTATCTACTTAAATGGTCTAATTTATCAACAAGGAAACTAAGCTTAGAAGACATGCATTACATTTACTACAAACCTTTAACAGAAATAGTAGCCTATGAGCTAGGTGATAACCAGTACCATCTGAGGTAGCACGATTTACATCAAGCAGGTTTGTTTGCTTGTATTGCCTATTTTGAGCTATACAATAACGCTTCCACATGTGTAGCTTCTCTAAGTAGCTATCACAGTGAAAATAGAATGCCACCTTGTCAATTTTGTTTGTAGATTCACTGCTTCTGGTTTTATTTACATGAAACTTGCAAATATTTTTGCAGTTTACCTGCATTTTCCTTAAATTGTGAGGAAATGAGCCAAGACATACATTTTTCACCAAGTACAAGAGACTTTGCTTTCCTGCATCTGTGTGAGCCATTCAAGTTCCACCTTGAACACAGTGCTTTTGTAATCTGAACTCACAGAACATTCTTCTGAGAGTGACCCAGGTACGTGGTCACATTCTCCACTTGGAGATTGACAAAGCCTGGATGAGCAAGAAATGCCAGGCTCAGCATCACTGGAAACGCCACAGCATGTTCAAAGTGGTTTCTTATTTTGGATCACACTGAGTCAGAAGCAGCAGTGATGACAGAAGAAGTGATTTCTAGGAACTTCAGTGATTCAAAGCAGATGATCTAAAAGGTGGGCACAGCATAACTTCTGCCTTAAGAAAAACAAATACTTGAGAAGACAAGAGACAAATTAAGTTCTACTAAAATACATTATCTGCAGGTCAGAAAGTATGGAATGCTGCAGTGAAGAAAGACCACTTCTTCCACATGGGGAGAGCACAGATACAGCAAGCTCAGTATTAGCTAGTTGGTATTTTTCACATTTTTCAGCCTGGATCTATCTAAAGTTTATACAATTTTGCTAAAAGACACTCGTAATAGAAACTGCTTAGCATTGGAAGTTTAGTTTATTTGACTGACATTATGCAGGCACTACCATGGGCATCAAGAGAAGAAAACTAATCTCCACGTGTCATAATTTCCTGGCAGTTGTGAATGATAAATTGGGTCACTCAAGCTATCTGTTATATGCTCATTGATCATATCCTTTTCAGTTTACAGAATTCCAAGTTCGTATTGTATTGCTAAGCCTCTGAAGGACTCCTAGTAGATTAATAAACTGTCACAGCAAATAATATTCAGACCATTTTAAACCAGTAATTCTATATATAGCTACCAAGCAACCACAAAGCACACAGGTGAGTTTTACGGGTTTATGATTTTTGGATTCAATAAGTCCAAACATATGTGAGAAGTCTGACAGCACCTGGATACATCCAGTCAGAGCTGATCGTGCCAGTTTCTCAATGGGTGGCTGGGCAGACACAGCCCGTGGCTTTCAGAAGACTAAACTAACCTGAGGAGCAAGGATAAAGTGACTTCAAGAAATCATAAGAATTCATATACCATCTGGTTTTCCTTTCAGTCCAATACATCAAAGACTGGCAAAGCAGAGCTGGTAACATCAAAGGGGTAAACTTTTTCACAGGCACCTTCCATCACATGAAGCCCCTGTTCCAGCATGTATCATGCAAACTATCAGATAGGCAAGTGAGGGCCACTCCCGCAGTGAAATTCCAGTATGACCCATCCAACAGGACATAGCTGGATGACTGAGGGAACCTGGGCACTTAAGAGGCTGCTAGAACATTGGAGGTCGAGCTGATCAGGAGCTTATGGAGCTGAACCTGGTTTTGCCAGCTCAGTGTACACATACAACTCAGCAGACTCGAGTACCCAGACATGTGCAACCTATCAGCTTGTACGAACCAACAGCCTGATTAAATAAGAACAGGAAGATACGCAAAAATATTTCCATGAAGATCTGGAGAAGGAGAATCATAACATGTCTAGAACACGCATCAGAGTGCATTTTAGACAAACTAACAGATAAATATGTAGTACATATAGTACCTCCTAGCACCCCTGCTGTAAATAGAAGAAAACAGACGTTTCTAGGACATAATTCACTTGATCTGCTTTAGACTAAAAATAGGTAGACCCTAAGTAGGTTATGCACTTATTTCCCCCTAGTTACTGAAAATTAAATTTATGGTAATTTAGCAACAGTGTTATTCAGTCTATGTTGGGACAGATGAATCCCATCTTCTAGGTCTTGCGTCTTACATCCTTTCAACAAGGGAAAGTATTCTTTATGGTAGCTGTATTAGAAATCTTCTTATACGTGAGTTTTAAGTGTTACATTGCAAAAACAGTTACTGCCAGGTGGAGAGATGCTGTCATTGAGAATAAACCAGACTAATCAGACTATGATATCTAATAGAAATATACAGACCTGTACGTCTTCAGAAAGCACCATAAGAATTGCTACCTCAGATGGTATCAAAAGATGTAGTTCCAATTCTAAATTCTACTCGCCATTTTGATGTCAAAAAATTAAGATATATACTCAGAGATTCCAATACATTGAGTACGTTGACACCAAAAAATATTTACTTATTCTAATATTTATGAGAAATATACATATTCCTTTTTCTATGAATGAAAACCATTACATAATATCAAATGTGAGAGAGCCAGGAACATTTTCATGCACACAACTCAAGTTTCCTGAAAATTCAGGGGGGAGAAAAAAAAAATTATACCAGCTCAGAAACTGAAAAATTTCCTGAAGTAACATTTCACAATAACTGGTGAAACCAACTGTGAGCCCACAAACACTCCCACCCATCCACTCCAACAAAATACTTCACAAATGAGTCACCTCACTAAACAAAAAGTATAGAAGTTAAGAAACATGTTGGCTATTTTTAATACTAAAAATTATGTATTTGCCACAACATACAAAATATTAGTTGAAAAAAAACCAACCAAATAATGAGGAGATAAATAACAAAGGAAGTATGTAACAAAGGTGTAGTTGTGTCCCTGCACGCTGCTGCTCTACTCACATGGAATCATTTCGGGCCAGCTGGCCATTTTGCCGAGTGGCGTTTTCGCTCATGGAACGTTCTCTCTTCAGTCTTCCCACTGAGCGGACCTGTGTAAAGGGGGAGGAAGGGAGAGATCAGAGACAGGGAATTCCAGAAGACACTTGATAACTTGCATTGGAGTCTGTAAAGTTAGATCTGCCCTCAGATATAAGGTATGTTTTGATGAGTTTCACAGTGATTAGGAGGAAAATAACTGACGACAGGATCTGATGCTGGTACATGAAAAACTTTATTGCAATCCTGTCATTATCTGTCCGTGTGATCTGATGCCAAAAACATGAACAAACAGAATTTTGAGTATGTAAGAAAGCAACACTATGTTTAATATCACTTCCCATCACCAGAGGTAAGTATATTTCTACTGTATTTTAATAGTCTGTAGAGTATGCAGCTTCATAAATATTTTTCATTTTCTAAGATGTCAATTATACATCATACCCCTAGATGACAATGCTATATCATTCTTTGAAGTTGATTTTCAGAGTTTTATTAAAACTCACTAACTCTTTGTGGTCTTATATCATCTGGCAGCCAATTCCAAAGGTTAACTATACATGTTAAAAGAATCTTAGTTTGTGGCTTTCTCTTCCATCAAAAGGATTTTTTTTTGTTAAAAGTATTTTGAGTATTTCTAATTATTACTTTATTTTTTTTAAGTTCTGTGTAAGCCTACTGAGCATGGCAACCCCTAGCCATCTGCCAGTTAAATATGGAGCTTCAAAGTCATAATTAGAACTACTACAGTGCTAATAAAAATATTTTTATATTTTCCCAATTTATGTTAGCACCAAGTAGATATGCATCATAGCAGAGAAATCATTGGTCATTTAAGTTTCTTTAGTAGAATGCTTCCCAACTAAGGAAAAAGCAAAATAAGTACTAGCCTCTTCATTTTGAGGTGTCTGTTGCGGAGGTTTTTCTAGGTCCAAAAAATCTAGCGGTCGATCACTAAGAGAAATAACACGGGGAGGAGTTTTCAATGCCAGTGGTTTGAATGGAGTAGACTGAAGAAGGTCAAGGTCTGGTGGTCTGGAAAATGGAATGTCTTCACTATTACCTGCAAGAACATCAGTTATCAATAGAAGGCAAGCGGTTCTGAAGCCCAAGGGCTAGTGCTAAAGTTCAGGAACACATCACATCAGTTACTTCCCCTGACCAAGACAAATAATTAAGCATACCTTTCTTTAAGAGGTCTTGTATGTCAAAAACTATGGTTAAAGCTCTCATAAAGGCCACATTAATTGACACTTATCTGAGCAGTTTCTCTAAGAACAATGATCCTGAGTTATCCAGAGCAACATCAACTGTTAGTGCAAGTGAGGGCACTTTTAATCTCAAGATATAGTCCTATTAAAGGTGTATTTGTTTTGAAATATGGTGACTGGGGATGTGAAGATGTCTCTCTTTCAAATCATAAAATATATGCATGTCACACATTTTGCAAATTGTAAGGCCTTCGGCAAGTCCAGGTCCGTCTCTGTAAAGTCCATGACCATAAATAGTAGAGAAGTATTGATAGAGTCCACCCAATGACAGACAGGCCCTTAGCATAACTAGCATTTTGTTTATAATCAAACACATTTTGCCTGGCTAACATATAATACACCCCCCAAACTTGCTATAGTTACTTTAGCTTATAATTAATTAAGAAAAATCAGGTGTAAATCAATAAACATTAAGTTTTTTGCTCCAGACATGATTTAGTGAGATTAAAAGTCAGCAATTAAATTTTCTGTTCATAATTCATTTGTTAACTGTCTCAACTCCAAGCTATACCAAAACTATTCATGAAACATTTTTAGAGTTTAAGAAACTTCCTAAGTCAAAGTTGATAAGCAGTCATTTTACATGTTTTTCTTTTAAAAGTATATCAGTATATATTTCTGTCCATCCAGAAATTTGGAGAACTAATTCAAAGTTTTGCCTGTTTTTCTTTTAATGTGATGCAGACATACCTGCCACTACAATCCGCTCTGGAACCTGCATAGTTACACTGGCATTTGGAAATCCTTCTTGGACGCCCTTCTCAAGGTCAGCATTTTGAGGAGCTACTTTGAGTTTTTCTGGGACCCTCATGCGCTGACTGATTCCTTCCGTGTATTCCATTTCATACTGAAGGCGATTAATTTCTGCCATCTCGGCAGCTGGAGATGGGAACGCAGCCCCACTCATTCTGGCAAAAGAAAACAAAAAGCTATAATAGCAATATAGGAAACCAGCAGAAAGCGTGTAAAGGGAACTCTTTGTTCTGACTACTAGGCAAGTGGTAGAGGATCCTAACTGAACAGACTTATTTAGAGAAACAAATTATTTGATAAAATTCATGGGAAATGTAGTGACAAGAAGCTGAGAGTTGAGGGCAATGACAGAAGAACAAAGTGATGCTGTACGTAACGCTTAAAGCAGCACTGAGGGTCCTCAAATTGAGCTGTAACAACAGAAGAAAAAAAAGTAGAAATTTTGTATGTAATGTACTATTCCTGCTCTGGCTGGCAGAGAAAGAAAACCAAATAAGCCAACAAAACAAAAAGAATTGGCAGGATCAGTAGGAAATCTATTCAGGATTGGTAAGGAATCTGAAATATTGATATGTATTTAAACAGATCAGCCTATCAATATTTGAGAAAATGGATGAAGTCTTGCAAAACTCCAAGTTGACGTCGGGAACAAAAGAAAGGGCTGGGCTTGGGCAGCAGCCTTCTGCTTGCTGCCAGCCACCCATCTTCCAAGGACAAAGCTCCTTATCAACAGCTTGTCAAATCAGCTTGAAAACCCAGCATATCCATCACCCATTCCCAATCACATGCAATTCTGTAAACTTCTCACTCCTGAAAATGTAAAAGACTTTCATGTAAATGAAAGTCTTACTTTTGCAGAACAGATATAAGATGAGCAGAAAGAGAACAAGACTTTATTTAAACTTGGAAGAGGTTGCCAGTACTTCATTTATAAATTTTCCTACGAAAGGAGAGAAATTTAATGTGAAGCAGTGGGGGAATCTCCTAGAAACTGGGCTGTAAAAAACTTACTAATATGGCAATTGCTGGGAGCCGTATTGAAGACAAAACCAAGATAACCGCGTTTTTGAGGTTAAGTTTAAGGTTGAGAGAAAAAGAAATCCTAGAGCTGCACTTGGAGGTGGACTGCAAAGTGGCTGCTGATGGAAACTGTGTGCTGGAAAGGGAACTTGAATGGCTGAGAGAAGCTGTTCACCTGGGCAGTGGTGGGTGGACATTGCTGATGGCTCAGACAGGAGAGAGACATCCTGGAGCTGCAGTTAGAGCTGGGCTGGAAAGTAGCTCCCAGGGAAACCGGGGCTGCAAGGAATACTCAGTTGTGAGAAACTTTTCATCCAAGGCTGGGGGGCCTTGACAACAGCTTAGACTGAGATAACAGTTATTTTTAGGGTTAGGATTGAGAGAAGTATGTATTTCTATACATATATGTACACACACAATATGTAAATATACTTATCCTGGCAAATTTGCCTACAGGAGGCATAGCTTACTCTAGCAAGAAATCTTTTAGTGGTATTGCTTGAAGTAATTCCCTAAATGAAGTAATCTATCCTGGCAAAAAGGCAGGTTTTGCCACTATAATTGTAACTGCATTCTTTTACTATTTTTGGCAGCAAGGCTACATCTGTTGCTGCCTGTGTGCTTTCCTATGCTGAACACGCAGAACTTTGTGAACAAAATGTCTCAGCGCAGACCATTTATGTGACAGGTGAGACGGACCACAGGGCATTCTTCCCACCATCACACAGAAGCAACAGTTTCCGTATTTATTTATTAATAAACCTTCAAACCTCAAAGGCAAGAAGGTCACTATGTTCTATGTAAGCTTAAAAAAAAAAGTTAGAAAGGAAATACCTGAAGTGATGCAGATTTAATCTATCTGTATTAATTCCTACTGTTTGCATCTATCAAGTCAAAGGAACTGGAACAGCCCATTTAATTAGAAATAAGCACTTGATAGGAGTTCAAGAGGTGTTTAAGCAGCTCTGTCACAACATTTCACTTCGGGGTTTTTTTGTCCCTGCCCTTTGGTCTTGCAAGCTAGATTTGTCCCTCTTGCAAGACATTGGCTAGATCAGCCAGTGACTTGAACAAAGCACAGAGTCTTCTGATACTTCCACATTCCAAAGGGTGCTTTTCATTACAAAACGTGGTCTATGATCGGTAAAGCATTTCCAAATCAATAGGAGTAAAAATCACAATGTCAATAAAGAGACCGAATTTTAAGAAGAACTTAAAGTACCCACAATATCTGCTGGCAGCAGCTTAAAGAACAGTTATGCTCACAAGACTTGACAAAAGTGTTTCACTGCTTGGTCACTTTCTCATTTTGAAATACCTGTACGGCTCTAATTTTTGCAAACAAGCACTGCTACACTGCACCAGCGTTTACACCCCAGCTTCCCTAAACTTTGGTATTGTTTTTGTACATAAGTCTGCATGACAACTGCTTTCCAGCTGTAAGGTAAAACACACAAAAAAGGAGAGCATTAGAGCAGTTATTCTATAAACTAAATACCACTTTGGGTTTAACTGTACTTGCCAAGGACCTATAGATATAATAACTCAATGTCTTCCTACTCTTGCCTATTTCTCATCTACTTTGTGTCATTGAGAATTGCATTTTCTGTAAAATTATTTCAATTGTTATGCCTTTTTAGAAGAGAAGAGCAAAACAGAGATTTCAGCAACAGAAAACCTAAAATATTTAAATGGAGCTTGTCAGTAAAACCTCCAAGTATTTAAAGAAATCAGTTATGTTTTCTGTAATGTTCTTGTTACACAAAGCATTTTACAGAAGACATTAATAATATATCAGAGAGAAGGAGGACTTAAAAATTGATATTTAGAGAACTAAGTAGCTGTAAAGGGCCATGAGAACAGAAGAGACGTCCAGGAGTGATGAGACAATAAAAATACAACCACAAACACTGGATAAATAAAGGACAGAGACCAGCTGAAGCAAAAATAAGCATCAGTGGCATTTAACAAAAGAGAGAAAGGAAGGAGAAAATCCAGAGGAGGATAAGGGAAGAGAGAAGTTATACAAGGTAAACTGTATGTGTTCAGAAAGACACAGGGGTACCTCCTTTCCCCTCTCCTAAACAGGAACAGCACAGGAGAGACAGGGATGAAGCAGTGCATATGAATGTGAAGGAGGACGTTTTGTCAGGATTCTGGCAATAATCAGACATTGGTTGTATCTGTGCTGCAACCGGGAATGTTATGCACGGTGTGGATGTCTGAGTTAATCGGAGATCTATGAAGATGAGCGCTGGTAACAGTACGGTTGAGCCAGCACTGAGATCACAGCAGGTTTTACAGCCTACACCAAACTAATTGTAACTCCTCCAGCTACAGTCCTGCTTGTTCCTGAGGCCGCTACTTTACAACTGGTCTGTTCAAGTGCACGTAAGCTACAAAGTGCTCCTTTGGCAAGTGTCTAGATATCCTCTGGCAAGTAACACGGGAGGAGGAGGGCTTAAAGCAAGGTTAAGGACATGTATTACAGGACCCAAAGGACCCTATTAGGGGACCCTAAAACCGTCAGAACATATACCACGGAGGCACTCGGGGTCAGAGGCTATGAAAGCACTAACAGAAGGATTTGAGGGAAAGGAGGGGCAGGTGTAGGCTAAATGCTGAAAGCTGTTCTACAGGGTACAGTTATGTGTGTTAACTCTTACACGCAATACCTCTGCTCCTCAGCGGAAGGATGACAACAAAAAAACCCCAAACCTATTATATGTAAACAAGGCTGTGGGATCACAAAACACTTAGGGCTCTGTTCTTTCAAGTTTGTTTTACTCCAGCTGGAGGTTTCAACACTCACATACAAAAACACTACTGGAAACGTTAGGAGGAAAAAAACCACCAACCCCCTGTCCCAGTCTGACAGCCGTTTCTCCAGAACACCCAGACATTCCTTGCCTTGTGAGCGCCCCAGGCGCGCTCCGTAGCGGCCCCAGGCAGCGACCGATGCCGGCAGAAGGCAGAGGGGAGCCGGGCAGAGCTGGGCACGCCGGCACCACCGGCCGCGCCACACCCGGCACCGGAGGGAAGGGACGGCCACCAACAACGGGT
>VXAK01002272.1:149029-209526 GCA_013399435.1 Arenaria interpres
TGGGAGGCGTCCCCGGGCCGCGGCGCAAGGTCAGCGGCGGGGCCCGGGGGTCGCTCGCAGCCGGCGCTGGGCCCTGGGCGAGGCCGAGCGGCAGTTGGTCCCTGCGCGGAGGGACCCTGTTCGGCCTGTCCCCTGAGGCGTCTCCTCGCCGCCTGCCCCTCGGCGCGGAGCGCGGGCGGGCCGCCGGCCTTGGCGCGACGCCTCAGCCGGGCCGCGCCGTCACCGGTGGCGCCCCGGGGGGAAGCGGCTTCGGGCAGGGCCCGTATCCTCGTACTGCTCTCTCTGAAACCGTGCCTTGCCGCCCCTCGGCCGCTTCAGCGCTGGCTGCCAAGCCAGAGAGCTCAGGCTCTCTGCTCACGTCTTGGTGCTGTGGTGAATTAACGTACTGACGGGTGTTGATTCTGTAACGCGCTGTTGTAATACGGAAACGCGAAGATGTAATTAAGTGGGCGGAAGGTGTGGCTGGGGGAGAGATGAACCCGGCGACCCGCCCTCCGGTGCGAGGGCAAAAGGCCGGGCGCTCCGGGGCACCTCTTCTGGGAGGCGGGAAGGGGCCGCCTGGCAGCTCCCAAGCACCCGGCTGCGGGCTCCGCTTCACCTCCGGCCGGCGGGGGGACTGCACCCAGCCTGGCCTGTGAGACGCTGGCTTTTCTATGTCAATCGCCACCCCATTAGCGTCACATAAAATTTGTCAGCAGATGAGGTTGCTGGAGCCCTTGTTGCCTGCCTCGCTTAACCCCAGCCGGCGTGTTGGCTCTGACCACAGAGCACCGTCTCCTCGGGGGGTAAAGCACTGCCAGGGGCCCCATTAGGTGACCTGGTCCTTCCCGAAAACTGGCTCTCGCTCACAGCACAGGCTGCCAAAGAGCAGCCGTTTCCTTGTGCTGTGGGTAACTTACCGCTTTTCCAGTTCCTTACAGAGAAATAAAAATGCCAGTATATACAGAAGGTACTTTTCTTAAGGAGAGGAAAGCAGCCTCTGAGCTTTCCCAATGCTGTTTTGGAGGTCAAAATGAGTAGTGATACTTTGATACTTTGCCAGAAGTATCAAAGCAAATATTGATCTAAGGCCCACAAGTTGCTAATTCAGTTCTTTCCAAATACCAACAGCACTCTTTTACAGAGGTAGGTGGTCTGAAATACGATCTCCTACCAGATATAAATAAAAGTTGTATAACATGGAGAATTACACATTATTTGCCTTGGATGTATGGTCTTATGTTTGGCCTCCTTGAAACACAAATTGAGCACATCTTACCTGGAAATCCATAGAAGAATCCTCAGTTTTACTGCTTCTCCAGGGTCTACGATTTACAAACTATCAACAGGGATTTAGTTTTTGGTTGTTCTGTTTTGTTTTTAATCTATAAAAAGTCTAAAACTGGTTCCTAAAGCACACTGAAAATATGGTCCTCTCCATATATAATTTTACACAGACACCAATTATTTATTTTTATTCCACTGAATATATGACTGTTGTTGATAAATTGAGGGGTCACACAATAAAAGTGGCCACGGACTAGTTCCTCTAATCCCCAGGAAACTCCCCAGAAGAGCCCCGGTGGTGATTTCTAGTGCAGTATCATGTTATGAATTACCGCTGGTAGGCCATGACTCTGCCAGCCTGTTCAGGCCCCATGTATTCTGTCAGATCTCAAAAAGAATTGCATCAGGCTGTACCCTGATCCCCTTTAGGATGCTCCTTCCATTTTTTCATTGTGTAGAAGTCCTAGTACAGATAATTTTCTTTGACAGTTTTCAGATCTCTCTGCAGTTACCCTTGATTTTCTTGTTCAGTTATTTAAAAGGCCAGCCTTAAGAATCATAGAATCGTCTAGGTTGGAAGAGACCCTTGGGATCATCGAGTCCAACCATCTACCCTACTCAACAAAGTCCTCCCCTACACCATATCCCTGTTACATACAATACTGTTCTATCAGTTTGATGTTCAGATGTGTCTTATTTTCACACTGAAATCTTCATGATAGTTTCTTTCTGTTGCAGACAATCTGCTTGTTTGTCTGTCCGTGTGCACTTACAGAGTATCTGCAGGTACTGTCTTGTCTGAGGAAACACTGCAAGTCCTACTCTTTTCTACTTTTTCCAGGTTTTGGCCTTCTTGGTGGCTAGTCCTTTTCTTTCTTGAACCTGGAGTTACAATGGTTCCCTAGGCAAGTTGTGAGAGTGAGGCCCCATCAGCCAGCCGCCTTCATCTTCCTAGTTCTTCCTTCAGCATCACCACAACCCTTTCTCACATACTATTTCTGTCAACAACAACTTGCCACTCACCTCTGCTTCATGCATAGAAATCCAGCAGAAAACAGGAATGAACGCAGAATATCCCTGTTACATACAATACTGTTCTATCAGTTTGATGTTCAGATGTGTCTTATTTTCTGACTGTCTTATTTTCTTATTTTTTGACTGTCTGTCAGCAGTCCATCACAGCATCCTAAGTAGAAATATGTCTAGGAAGAAAGCCAGCATGCAGCACGCAGACATCAAGCCTGGGTATCTACATTGAAGTGCCAGGCTTCTAGTGTAGTCCAAACTAGGAGAGATCAAGCATCTTTCTGAGGGAAAACTGCACCTGCTGTCTCTTAATCAGATGCCACTTTTTTAGTCAGATGCTACTTTGGTTTTTTTGTGTGTGTAAATGATATTGCATATCATTCTATGCATAGGTAGTAGAAAAGATCCTTAGCAGTGGGAAGAACAACAACAACAAAAAAAACCCCAACCAAGTAAAATGGGTCTTTTATTTAGTCAAAATATTTTTATTTGGCTGTATTTAACAGAAGGTTTGCTTTCATCCTTTCTCCCCGCCTTCCCTCCCCCCCCTTGTTTGCTCTTTATTCCTGATTTTTCATGTTTCCATTCTTTCAGTACAATATATTAACACCTTGCAACTCTTCAGCATTTTCCAGTTAAGGCTCTCAAAGCATTTACAGACCTGAGTTAACTAATGTTCACAATAATCATTAACAGTGGAAAAGTAAAATGATCTGCATCTGCAGAGAAAAGTTAAGATCATCATTTTTTTTTTTTTCACCTTTTTTTATTTTATTTTCAGTGACCAGCTTGTACTCTGCTGGGCTTGATGAGCGTATGTGTCCCTGCAGTTGTGTTTCATACTTTTGAAAGAAAGGCTGAGATCAAACTCAAAAGCTATTTATGAAAATCCTTCTTTAGTAACTTGTTGAAGGCCACACAATAAGTGAGCAGCAGAATACCCAATTGGGAACAAGACATAACTTCCAGTTATGTGCTATTCTATGAGACATAACCCTTTGTAACTTACCTTTTGACTTTAAAACTACAACCCATTCCCTTCTCATTACCCATTATCCTCTACTGGCCATTTCCAGCAGGCTTCAGCCTCAGGTACTTACATTCTGCATTTTACTACCAAATTTTACATGAAGGTTTCCACCGTCATCAGTTGTATACAGTGTGCAATGCCTTTGGGTCACTGTAATGAGCCTTAATGGAAAAGAAAAAAAACAAACCCAAACCCAATAACCTAACAAGCAATGGGTATGGATTTTATCTTTGAGTATTTAAAGCAAACTTCAGAGTTTATGGAAAAATCTATTATGTGATTGTTTTAAGGAAAACACCCCATCCCCAAACCTGGTTCAAACAGAAGACTAAATATTAACTTGACATTAACACCTTCTTATCAGTAGTGCATCTGCATAGAGATTCTTCATAAAAACCTGCAAATTCACAATTATAACTTGCAAACACAAGTACTCTGACTGTTGAAGCAAACAATAACTTTAAAATATGCATTCAGTTCATGTAAATGTATCTTCTTGTTAGCTCCATCAGAAGATACTGGCATGAAACACAGATGAAACTTTTTCTTAGTTAGGTTAACACTGAAAATTCAAACAGTCAGACAAACACAATGCAAGTATTTTAACAGAAACAATATAAAATTTCACTGGCTTAAAAAAGACCTAAATGAGAAATCTTGGTTATTTCAATGAATTGCTAGAGCCTACATTTAAAATGATGCATTTACAGAACTATTCAGATGAATTAGGCTTCTTCTATAACACTAAATACTAGAATTCTGATAGATTGTGCAAGTATTAAAAAATATCAACATTTTAAATGTTAACATTACAGTTTTAAATAGCCTTGCAAGTGCAATGTTATAAATATAAAAAAACCACCTCAGAGCTACAATTTTATATAAGTTATATGAGTAAATGAAAGTGCTTTTCAAGTCTTTACGTTTGTCTACAGTTGGATTCTCTTATGTAAGTCAGTGCTCAGATGGTACAATATAAATATCAGTATTTTTAAAAATTTTGAATGCATACATTTAACTGGATGGAATAAATGATTTGCAGAAATGTGTGACAAATATTTAAATACAGCATGTAATTTTTGATAAATATTTAAATATGGAATATTATAAAATGTGAATATTATATTTTTTGTTTTCTATTAAAATAAAACAGGAAGAGATCACATCCTGATGGGTGTGGGATAACCTGATAATGCCATGGGAGCCCTAGAACCATACAGTGATTGTTAATTCCATCGAAATCCCAAATTGTGATACGCTAAATACTTTTTCTTCAGTAGAGACAAAAACATGTGATCATAATAAAGGCCAAATACTGTCAATTTTTGAAGAATTTAAAAGATCTCCTGATCTGCGTCAAAAGCTATGGAATCTAATGAAAACTTTCCAGCACTTTCACTTAATCAGCCACAGTCCCTCTGGGGAACACAGCTACCGTGTGTCCCCACCGTACTGTCTCACCACTGCATGGAGGAGCTCCCTTTCTGGCTAGCCAAGAAACATCACTATTATAATGATACAAAAAAGATTGTATTCCTGTTTGGCAGCCAGAGGAAGCGCAAGGTAAGTGGGGAGATACTTGTTTATTAGACAAGAAAATCAAAACAAAACAACCCTAAGTGAATCAATATATATTTAAAAGTGCACTGAAAATATTTCCTATTGAACCCAATCTCCTAAGTGCCAGATTTTCATCTTAAATTATATCCACTTTGAACACTGAACATATGTAAGCTGATATTAGAGCGTTTAGTTTGTCTTGCAGTTTGAAAAGCACATGACACAAGGCAGCAAGAACACCCTTCATGAAAGATCCAGTTTTATCATGAAGATGCAGCTGAGAAGTGACACAGTTCCGGAGAAGCCCCTGCAGGCTGCCGTTACAAGCTTTCTCCAACAAAGTGCTCTGTCATTTGCCAAAGACAAAAGTCAAACTGGTGCCCTACCTCACCGCAGTGCTGCACGGGCATTTTACAATTTTCTTTCCAGATGCAGTTGGACTTTAATAAATTATAGCTCTTCAGAGTTAGGCAATTCTTTGTAATCAAAGCAGAGTTTCATGTTCCATCCAGAGTGGCCCCTGTTTAGAGTGGTCTCTTCATGCAGACCTGACAACGGCTGATGATATTTTCTAGTTCTCCTGCTTTCAAAGTCTGTGGCAGAGGTCTCCTAAAAGAAAGAAAAATAACGTTTACTTTTTTTTTTAATTTAAAAACACAGGGTTGTTGAGAACACCACTGAAATCCTTGACTCCCTTAAGGCATCTTTGCACTACAGAATGACCCTAAACCTAACAAAGGGGGGACATCTAAACCGAGGGGAATTACTAGGGAGGCTCCATGTGTTACGCAGGCAGTTGTCTCCTCGGGCACTTGCAGCACAGATGCAGGGAAGTACAGTTTACCTGAACATTCTTCTTGGATTTAATGATGCCAACCAGAAGCTGTAGGAATTTGTGTAGTAGTTGCACGTCCCCCTGCCATGGCACTCTATGAATGGGATGGCTCGAAATTCTTCCAAACACGACCCAGGAGATGCCAATGCTTGGCCAGAAGCTTCTGAGCCGGCACTTGTATACTGTAACCACCAATACATTTTTTTATGAGAACTTGTCCATCAGCTTTTAGTAAACTGCAGGCAGAAAAAAATATCTCTTTCTAAAACATACCATATGGTCTGTGGTACATTTCGGACAAAACAAAATGAACACAGATTAGTTTTATCAAAGTTATAATGAAGCGCAGAAGCCTTATGAAAACTCAAGGACAGTTATGGCATTTCTTAAGTCCCTGCAACAGCCTTTTTCTGCTCCTTGAAAAGGCATGAAGCTGTAACCAGCACAAAGACTAGAAAGTAGCTGGCTTCTGTCCAGTTGAGGACTAGAGTAACTGAATTACAAACAGGTCAAGTCCCCTATTTCTTGTGTGTTCCTGGTTTTTGTTGCATTGGTTGCTTCTCCAAACACAGAAAGCAAAGGCATTTTCCTTCTCTGATGTTGGTAAATGCTTGTAGAAATAGCTCTAAAATAATTTATGTCAGTAGAAAATTGGCTAGAAAATAAAATTTAAATTTGGTGACGTTAGCAAATTATTTTAACCAGATGCTGAAAAAAATTCTCTCATTCTTTTCCAAGATTATGATTACTTAGGACGATATCCCAGGAGAGACAAGTTTCATGCTAGACCTAAAAGGACTTTAGATCATGAAAAAAAAAAAAAAAAAGATAATATAGATATACCCTTATTCCCATAATCGATTCTCAATTTGCTGTCACATTAATGAACTTTCTTCACTCATATCGTGTTATGGCATCAAAATTGCCAAGGCAATCTTTTGTAGACAGTGTACTGCATTTGTTTTGATTTTAGCCTTCTGCTGAGTTCAGCCCAAGATCCAATTTATGAAAGAATTGCCTGGCATGGAAGTGGGTCAGTTATTCTGTGTATTTGTGTTCAGGACCAGTTTAACCACGCCCAAACCTGTTTCCTAGATCCTAACATGGCACATGAAAATAAGAGCATGCAGGTATTTCTGTCAGACTAAAATCCTATGGTTCTCCTTTCATCTTTTCCCCTTTTCTTCCTGCCACCTATTTTTGAGAACAGATCAGAATAGTTGTTCCTATGCTTCTGGTATTGAATAAGAGTTAACAGAATTATTGTCTACTTTTTGGCGAAGGAAAAAATAATTTAACAATTATTAAGAAACAAACAAGCTATGAGCAGATGAAAACACCAATGAAAGTAAGAGGACATAACATTAATTATTCAAGTCTTTAGATCCTTACCATAACAAAAGAAAAACCCTTCCAGAGAGATACCCAGCCTTCTGGACATGGAGGAACTACTGTTGTTTGGCTGTGAACTGCTATTACCATTGCAGCTCCTTCACAGACAATACACCTGTAAGAAGAAACTGCATTCAGTGCAGATACAAGGAAAAACATGAAAGCAGACAAAAATTGTATCTTCTAGGATAGTAGCTACCTAATGGCAGGGTAGATGCCTGTGTGAGTTGTAATGTAAATGTTACAACTCACACAGGTTTTTTCTGTTTAATGAGGAGATGATAAGGAAGGCAACCCAAATACCTTGCTTTCTAATCTCTACTAATAACACCAGAGAAAAATTGGTGTAAGATGAGAATTAGTCCCAGAACTTCTGAGTTTCCTTACTGAAGTAACAAGCTAAATTTTACCCTCATGTGCTAACTAGTTATGTCATTATGGTTTAGATCAAAGTTCTATACCTTTATTTGCTAAGATTAGAAAAAGTAATCTTTATTTCCTAAACGAAGAAACTATGAAGCTGAGCTACTAGATTGCAATAACTGCGTAGGGCAGTCCAGAAGATGGAGTGCAAAGCTCGCCTTCCCATCTTTGTTTTTGCTAGTCTTGGTCTTCCATGCTTTTAGAGCTTTTCTTCTTATGATGCTCTTCATCCTCCTCAGCTATTCTAAAACAACTAGAAAGGGCCACATTTGCACAAGAGTGTTTCATAGGAGAGAACCTTCAGCCCCAATTTACAATGTTCTTCACCAACTGTATCACACATAATTGAAAGCAGAACTTGATTTGCACTGTATTCCAAATAATGAAGCTGTCTTTATTTCATTTTAGTCTGTCTCCGATAAATACAACAATAGCTTTTTAACTGCAGTCAGTAGGACTGTGGGCTATATTCTCATGCCAGCTTTGCAGGTTAAGCCCTGTGGTGGGACCCTAGCTTTAATCTAACTTTTCTTAGTGCATCACTGAATTCAGCTGAGTAATTAAAAAAAAATCAGCCGGTTAAGAACAGTGTTTGTACTGGCTGAGATAGGCAAGTCTTTGCCTGAGATTTGAAGTTCAAGACAATTTAGGATGTCTTTGTAGTTCCAGGCCAGAAGAGCTAAAATTCTTATACTCTTACCTGCTTATATGGGGCTCTAGTGCCCTGCCAGAAATCGGTGCCATATCCACTGGCATTACTGTCGCAGTTGACAGCCAGTACGAATAGTCATTGCGAGAAGCAAAACTACAGACATCGTTGGGGTTACAGAACAAGAATGGCATGGTGGTAAATCTCTGCAAGCAGCTACCAGCTGTTCCTAAAAGGCAAAAGAGGAGAGCTTTGTGACAGATAGGAGATTATATTTAGCGCAGCAAACAGAAGAGAGACGCAATGGCATCCAGTCTACTATAGTGAATATATAGAGAATAACTATAATGAGAGAAGTGTCTATACAGTGGAATTACCCTAAAGCAAAATGCTTATGGCATGTATCAAAATATGTATATAAAAAATAAGGGCTAGGAACAAAATCTGTTAAAATAATAGTATCTTCTTGAATGACATTGGTCCTTGTCACAGTGCTAGGGACTCCATTGCTTAAACTAAAGCTTCCGGTGCCATTTTTGACACCCTAAAGCATCCCCTTTAGTCTACAAAAAAAGCAAGACTCTCTCACATCGTGTGTTACTACTGTCAGACCTGTGCAGGTTTTATGAACGTTTCTATCCATAAGTAACTGAACTCCTCCTCAGAAATGTCTAGGGATAGCAAAAAGGGAACGTGGGAGTGCAGGAAAGAAAGGTGTCTTTCAAAGCTATGATTCCTAAATTGACTGAGAGCAGCAGACCACTCTGGAGAGTGATGGTTGAAACCAGTGCTCATCTTGGACACTTACTGTCAGTTTGGTTTCATGACAACTTAGCATTACCGGACTATAAAGAAAATTATCCAAAGATTTTTACCAATACAGTACCAAGATCTTGTCCATGTGCTCGTTCATTTCCTTGTACAAAAAGCAGCGAATAGCCAAAATAGATCTGCGATGTCCCATGTGGGCATGAAGGAATCTTTGTTGATTGACTATGCCGGGTAAAGATAAAACCTCTTCTTGTTGGACCAGCAGTGATAGAACCTGGTGATCCAGGTAACCCCTGTAGACCTGGAAAGCCAATTAGTCCAGGTTCTCCTGTGGAGAGGAAAGAAATACGACTGCAAATATTATAATTTTGTTTGAATTTTTACTTCATTTAAATTAGTGGAACCACTTGAAAACTAACAAAAAAAAAATCAATAAGAATACACAACTTGAAAGTTGGTAGTATTTATTGTTATATGTGTTAACTCCTTCAGACCTAGCTCAGGTAGCTTTACATTGCACAGTTTCAAGGAATAGTGAGCTATTTTAAAGAACCATGGCCGTTTTTACCAAAAAAGTTGAAAACTAAAAACATTTTATGATGACTAAATAAAAATATTTAGTTCTATTTTGATGTCATAAAAAGGCACACTTATACCTAGGGTTTTCAAGTGGATAAATAAATGTTATTAATAACAGAGGAGCCCAGTCGAGACATTATTATTTCAGTTGTGAACGTGCATCTGTTAAAAGTTAAGAATGTGCTTACATGTGTTTGTGGCCCTAAAGTTACTATAAGTGTTACACAGTCTCAATACGTGCAAGAGGAAGGATTTAGAGAAACAGGAAGACAGTTTATCTGTAAATTCAGTAGTAGCAGTCAGAGATGTCTGCTTTCCTCTACCTCTTTGTCCTGGAAATCCTCTGTCTCCTTTTGGACCAGGCAGTCCCGGTTGACCTGGATGACCAAAACTTCCTGGTAGACCTTTTAATCCTTTAGGTCCTGAATTGTAATCAAGAAAAATCCAGGATCATGTAGCATTAGTTATTCTAGATTTTAATAACTGTTAATGAATAAAGTTAAAATCCTCACAAAATGTAGCTGTGTTAAAATAAAAACATGACCATGAATTTAGTAAGTTTTGAGGCTATCTGTAGTGTTACTGTCACCATATTTCCTATCAGGAAGATTACAAGGAAATATTGAACGTATTGCAGAAAAATAGTCTCATGAGAAATGTTTACAGAAACCAAAGCAAATCACTTTTTCTTTTAGCATGTGTCATACAATAGAAATATTTCAAAAATATAGTAACAGGCCATAATCTTTGTGGTCACAGTTTGTAATTCTATAAATAATGCAGCTCCTTTTGAAAACAATTTTAAGGAAAATATAAAAGAACAATTCTTTAGTGCCCGCTTTGTTATGCTGCAGGCAACTATCATTCCTGAGTGGGGCCTGCCTTCTGGCAAGCCTGTCCCCCTAAGGAGCTCCCTTCCAGGGATGGAAAGCTGTGGTGTTGACCATTGCACATCCACCTCATCCTACCTGGTTCTCGCTTCCCCATCCCTCACACCTGTGGCAGGCTTCACTTCCAGTGACAACAGAGAAGCACCGAGCCTCTCCTTTCCCTTCCCACCCCCAGACTACGACAGACAGAACCACTTCATAGCACATCTAGAATACTTTTATTACGTGTGGTAATTTCCCCCCCAAAATGACAAACATCCTGAGCATGGTTCTGGTTGTATAAATATGATGTTTTGATCCAAGTTTACTTTTTATTCCATTATTTTGCTTAGGCCTATGTTGAGGGATAATCTTACTCGCTCACTGACTGTGAGGGTGGAGGGCAGATGGAATGGGACAGGTTATAAATATAAAGTTGTTAACAAGGTATAAAGAGCTATTTTTAAATACGAAGAGGTATATTTAAAGACACGTTGATTTTCTATGCAGAAGCATGTTTTCCCACCAAACCAAAATGTTCCACTAAGCAGCACGAAAACATGTACAGAGATAAAAATATAAACCACCTTGTAGTCCAGGAATCCCTTGAATTCCTTGATCACCTGGTGTTCCCGGGATTCCTGGCAGTCCAGGAGGACCCTTGCTTCCTGGGATGGAGAACACTCTCCCAGGGACTCCAGGTGGACCTAGTAGCAAAAATATAATGAAGAGCTATTGTTTTATATTAAAAGAAAGCAAACAAACTACAAACCAAAAGAAACAAATCAATCTAAGCCTGCTGGTATTAGAATGAGAAGGGTTGGTTACCACGCTGGCCCTTTGGTCCCCTTGGCCCTTCTGCACCTTCTGGTCCAGGGGGTCCTTGATTACCCTTTTCTCCTAAAAAAGGAAGATTGAAGATACATCTGGCTGTTTTAAAATGTCAAATCAACTGTCAAAGTTTCAGAGGCTTATTTAAGAGTCCTGCATGATCCATGCAACCTTCCCAAAGAGTAACACAGCCTATAGACTCATCTGAAATGTGAAAGTGGACTTCTACATCTCTGCTGTTACTGTATAATTTATAGGTCAAGTGTATTCAGTTTACAAGAAGATGTTTCCATTCCTATTTTCATATAATGTCTGCTCCCATAAATCTAGCCTACAATCTCAAGTTTAGACTATGTCTTTTTATCTTATGTGTTTTTGTCACTGAGTTTGCAGGTCAAGTGATGCTGTTCAGTGATGCTGTGCAGCTCAACTCCCTTTAACTCCTACTGTCAGTTATGCTGATGAGTGTTAGGAGGGTTGTACAGTTTTTCAAGTGTTTAAAACTTAATAAGCAATTATTTTCACTGCAGAAAATATAAGGTTACATTCAGATTACTATCCACAGCTCTGCTGGAAATAAAAAAAATATAAGATGTTATTTATTATCAAGTCAGGAGATTTGACTGACTAAGCCATGAAATAAGAGCTTTTTGCTTAAGAAAGTATAATTACTATCTATGCGGTGACTTTTTAAATTAGAAAAAATTAAAAATACACAATAATTAACATGGAACACAAACCGGTAGGTTAAACAGGTAATGACAATTTTGTGTGACTATAAATCATGCAATCAAAAAATGAAAATACTGGAGTAATGAAGACCTATATCAGATTTAAATCACTAGAAAAATGTCTAAATTAAAAGGATTTTTAGCCAGCTCTCTAGGACCACACCTGGTACTATTTATTACACATATAATATTGTAACGCAACATGTAAATGATTTGGCACATGGACATGTACGTAATAAATACATTAATACCTTTTACACCTGGGAATCCAAGAAATCCAGGGTCCCCTCTAGCACCAGGATAGCCTGATCGACCTTCAATTCCCTGCAAATCAGAAAACACCAATAATAAGCAAGAAGCAGCTTCTGCATGCTATGAAGTACATTTCCTTTTTGTTCAGAATATTCAAAGCATTAAGTTCACAGAATATGCTACAACTGGAATTATCTCCTCCATTTGTAAGCATGTCAGAAATAGGCATATCATTGACAATGTTATTCTGTAATACAGAATGGCCAAGGAAATGACATGTCAGAAATTCGCAATAGTTTCTTTTTGGTCTGCTTAAGTCCATAAAAACTGCTTTTTGTATCTATTTTAATATCTTTCCTCTATTAGAAGATTTTTTGGGGAGAATGGGGTGGGTTTTTTCGGTTTGGTTTGTCGTTTTGTTTTTATTTTAATTGTCCTCAGTGTTACTTTCATGGTAAGAGCAAAATTAATAATGGAGTAAGAAACAAGCAATATTCTTTTCACTGACTTTTGGACCGGGAGGACCAGTGTCGCCAGCTGGGCCTGTTGGTCCTGGTATCCCATCTGCCCCTCTAATGCCTTTGCTTCCTTTCATGCTGGGTGTGGGAAGACCAGGAGGCCCTGGAAAACCAGGAGCACCTGTACAGAAACATCAGAGTAAGTAAAGACTACTGCCAACAGCACTTCACATACATTACGTACAATGCAGTACAACATTCAGCAACTCTATAATGGTACTCATGTTTGCCACCTCCGTGATTCCCAAGGAAATACAGAAATTTTTAAAAAATCAACTCAATTTTCCTAGACTGCTTATTGAATCTGAGGTCAGAGTTGAGTTATTGCAGAACTCTCTAGCACTACAGTTTTTTGAATATCCTCCAGCTGTAGTTATTAATGTAATCACACTCATGCTATCTCACTTCTTTAAAGTGGGATCTTAGCTACCCTCCAGATAAAAAAAGAAGAAAGCAAAATAATGCAGTTGAGTGAACTGCAAAGCTTAGCATTTTTTATTTTAATTTACATCATACTGCGTAGACCATCATGGTGTTTGCAATGGTAAAATTGCATTAACTGATAAAAGAACTACCTGTTTAATTATGAAACTCTCTTGGGGAAGATCCTTTTTAACCTTCAGTTCTGGACAAGCTGAATTCTGCTTTCAATTATCAGTATAATATCATTTCAGATAAATAAGGAGTTACAACAACACACCTGGTCTTCCATCTGCACCAGCAATACCTCTATTCCCTTTTTGGCCCGTAATTGCCATGCCTGTTGCGCCTTGAAATCCAGGTAACCCCACTAAGCCAGGAGGTCCAATGGGTCCTTGATCACCCTGATGACCTTTTATACCTGGTGGCCCAGGAAAACCAGGTAGTCCCATGTCTCCTTTGATTCCTGCAAAGTATAAGTATTACATTTGGGGAGAGCTGTCAAGATGATTAAGTGATGTGACGACAAAGAATATGGGCATTTGCTACACCGCAAAGGTGAAATTCGGCCTTTGTTTTTAGTACAGAGAAGGCCCCAAAGCCACCTTGCTACTGTAAAGCCAAATAGTTGTGAGAAGACAGGACTAAGGTAACGTACACACCATTCTCTTCTCTCTCTTTTTTTTTTTAAAAAAAAACCCTCTACTTCAGAGATTGCTCATACAAAGAAATAAATGTGAGAGGAGGGTAGAAAGACCAGAGCAGGGAATATTTCTTTATGCATAAGTAGAAGAAATGCTTCTTTTCACATCAGAATCGGCAAATCCTTTTAAACTAAGTTCCAGTTAAAAGCACCAATATGAGTACAACAAATAAGAGAATACTCCAAAACGATATTGTTCTAAGGTTGATCTCAGAGTGCATGATCTATATATGAAGGGTATGAAGATAGAATATTTATTCTTTAAAGTAAAGCAAATCAATGGATTTCTACCAGTACTAGAAATACAATGCAAAACCTAAAAAAATGGGAAGAGTCCCCTCAGTCAGCTGTTCATAAATATAAAAGGGGGGATAAACAGAATGCAATCACTGTAGCTTTCTTACAGTATGCTTAGTGTTTAGCAGCATCATCTTTTTTCATTAGAACATACTCTGTTAATCAAATTGTGTATCAAAATAAAATTTTAAAAGCTCTAGAACACATATATCGTCTTCACAAAACCACAGAAGTTAGCTTCTTTATTCCCCTTTTCCAATAGTCTTAAATTTACAAGCAAGAACTCTTGACTTTTAATATATAGCACCAAATCACTGATCAAAAGCACAGAATCACTCTTGATTTCCTCTCACACTCTTAGTGCCATTTCAAGCATCCAAAAGCAGGAGGCAACTTGAAGACAAAGATGATTATTCTGGTATATAAAAATTAAAAAAGCTTTTGCTTTCTGCAAAGACAACTCACCTCTACGACCAGGCACACCTTGAAGGCCAGGGATTCCTCTCCCCGGTGCTCCTATGAAATATTAGGACATGTTACACTCAAAGTCCTGAATAACTATTAGAAAACATCATAATTGTCTAATATTTCATACATTTCTTCAGAATTTACTGAATCAAAATGTAGATTTTAGTTATATGTAAAATATAACTTATTATTTCCATTTCTTCTATCCATATATACAAATTAAATTTGTAAGTTTTTCTTTATAGTAGGAAATCTTATTGATGAACCGTATTTGAGGTACATTCTACAATACTGTGCTTTGTCTTTTTTCAGAGGAAAAAAAAACAGCAGAAGAACCTTCATTTAACTTACTAAATAAGAAAAATTGAAGAACATATGTAAATATATAAAAAAGAAAATACATTAACAGGGATTACTTCAAAATTATTGTGAAAAAACTTACTAAATACTATGAATGCCTTCCCAGTAACCTGTTTATACTAATATGCAAAGAAACATTTTCATTATAAAATATGAAAACAATTTCTGCCAGAATTCAGTGGAGGACTAAATCTATCTGTGGATGCTGATGACATCAGGAGTAACATTTAAATGAAAGTTTTACAACCCAAGGGCCAGGTCATGGAAACCTTCACTAAGCATCTATGTAGACACTGTGAGTCCTTTTATCTTATTTCCATGTAAGAGAGGAGACTCCTTTAAAAGGATTTTGGTTCTTTTAGTCTCTTTGAGATTAAACATGTAAGAACTGTAAACAGCAATACTCTGGCTCTTACTGACATTAACAATTTAGGTGATGTTACGACAAATCACGTGTACAATAGAGCAGTGACCTATGCATTTGGGTTGTTGACAGCACATACAACAATTACATAGAAAAACCTGTGAATTATGTAAAAGTGAAAAACCTTCTAGTTATAAACTTATCTTTGGCTCCACAGAAACTCTTATTAATCCTTCCCAAATAATCCATATCAATTTAACTAGGGAAAAAAAACAATTGTAAAATACAATGAAAATATTTCACTGGTGTTACCTGGTTCTCCCTTTACTCCTGGGTGACCAGGCATACCGTCCTGACCTTGATTACCTCTTTCACCAACAAGTCCATTTTTTCCAGGGTCTCCAGCAGCACCTGTGAATAATAATGGACCAAAATAGCACTACTGCTATTTTACATTTCAAAGGGAGAAGATATGAGTCCCCTTTATTAAAATTTAATTAGTTCAGCTGCTTCAGAGATAGATGTAACTGTGTTGGTATATAAACATTTGTAAAGAGCAGCATATAATTTTTATTGAGCTCACTGGACTTCAATAGATTTTACACCCCCACTGTTTTTCACAGGCAATAACTTCCCTGTCTTTCAAAGACACTTTAGTACCCTGCCTTTGATGTATCCCAAGCTGGTGGGAATCCACACAGGCAGTGTGGTTTCTCTCCCTGGCTTTATTACAAATTCAAGGTTTCTCTAAACAGGGATTAGATTCTGATCTAACAGATATAACATCTTGAGACCTCTGGATGGAAAAAAAAAAAAAAAAAAAAAAGAGGCAAAAAGCTTTACAATAGTCAAACAAAATTAAAACCTCTTGCCTCAGCTGAACTGACAACATTGAAAACAAGCTGTTAAAGACCTTAGCTGGTACCAGAGATGGCAAACGTAGCCTCGAACTAGCATAAACAGAGACTGCCACTGCATCCGTTAAATTCTAAAAAGCTCAGAAGAACAAGAACATCAACTGCCTCATTACAAAGATAATAACAAAGCAGGGGGCAGTGATTTGGGAGAGATGCTATATACCATACCAGGAGGGCCTGTAACACCCTGTTGTCCTGGGCGGCCCTGCTGTCCTTTAACACCAATATATCCAGGAGGTCCAAGCTTCCCTGTAATAAGAAAGAGTGTGGGAGAGGGGAAAAGGCATTATCACTACATGCAGACTCAGTCTGAGAACTTTGCTATAATTTCTGCTTTGGACAGCTGTGAAAAATCTGTAGCTGACATAAGCAACCCTGGCTGCGGTGGCTACAAAGGAGCTGTTCAGGTTTACAGCAGTTGAATGTGAACATGCCACCCCACAGGCACCCTGTGTAGTTTATTGAGAAATTACCTTCTTCTAGAAGCATGTCAACATCTCACCACCCCTCCAAACAAAAACATACCTGGGATTCCTGCACTTCCAGTTTCTCCTCTGATCCCATGTGGTCCTGGTACTCCCTTAGGTCCTGGATGACCTTGGGATCCTTTTTCTCCTTTGCTGCCCAAAGCTCCTGGGAGGCCTGGATCTCCCTGAGAAACAGCAGTTGCACAGATATGTAAAGAATCGCATTACATTAAATACCTTTACATTCCATATTTGAACAACAGAAAAATCATAGGTAATTTTAAAGGTTAAGTAAGTGTAATCATGGTTCATTATGATCTTCAGATGACAAGTCTTCTTTGACTTGAAGACATGAAGTCTTCACATAACAGCCACTGATCCTTTAGACATAGGTAAGAAAACAAAATATCTTTCTTTAATCTGTACAAATCAACCTAAGTCTTTAGATGTTTTCACTGGCACATAGACTTCCCTTCACTTTTATTCTAACAGCTCTTCTTTTGATTCAAATGTACATTCCCTACATAATATGCAACTATACAAAATACTGAAATGCATATTTTTCCTTGAATTTCTACTGACTTTCACAACAGTAATCTCATTGTGGCTACCCAGCTAATATAGAAAATAAACAGATAATTTAGACAGATTACAGGAGTTACAGTACAGTTTGCAGCCTCAACCATGTATTTCAAGTCTCTCATATGTAAAAAAACTCCCAGTTGTTCAACAACCAGAATATGTGGAGTAAAATTCTATCCACTTGACCGAAGTTAAAAGATACTGTGGTTTTTTTTAGCAATATATATTGCTGAACATAATACATACCGAACATAATATATATTGCTAAGAAAAAAACCCAATTCCTCTTGTGTAATGATATTACTAGACTGTCAAAAACCAACAGCACAATTTTAGATCACAAAACTTTTGCACTCGCTAAGATTATATTTTCCTATACTTTTTAACATACTAGTATTGCTACTGCTGACTTTTTAAGTGCAAGTTCTTGTTCTTAATGGATTAGCAACTTCAACAGAAGAAAGTTATTTCCAAGACATTCCACCTTTACAAATAAGACATTCTTGCACCAAGAGAAAGATGAAGTACAATGAATTCAAAAATTTCTCCTGAGTAATGACACAATAGAATTTTCATATTTCTTATCACTTACAAATCATCTGCTTTTACAAACTCTGCAGCTCTTGCTTGCATGTTGTTCTGTTTCTACAGTCAAAGGCTCTGCTCATTGTCTAATACGACAATGTTGCCATTGCCTTGATACCTTTGGACCAGGTTCTCCTGGAGGCCCAGCAGATGGGTACCCACGATCTCCTTTGTCACCTGGAAAGCCACCATAGCCTGGTGGACCAGGGTCACCTGGTAGTCCTGGAAATCCTGGAGATCCTTTCTGTCCTTTTGGACCTGGGAAAATAAAGATACTGATACCATTCTTAAAAGGCTCATATTTGCATATCACACCTCATGTTTTGTGATCTACAGCTCATATATTCAGATATTCATTCCTCATTAAAGTAATTTACACAGCCAGGTGATTTTCATTCTAAACACATTAAAAAGAGGTTCTTACATGCAAAAACATATAAATTAAAGAAGTTATATTTCATTGAGAGAGAGGAAGAACTGCATTCTGCAAATGAAGCAAATGCTGGGATGGTGAGAAGTCTAGAGGTACTGCAAAGAATAAATCCCAGTGGAAGTATTTTGCAGTGGGCTTACAGAAACTGCTCGGGTCTGTGCAAATGCTTCTATACAGTTCTATGAATTTGTAATATGGCTTGACAGAAAATAACCTGGAATTCCCATGTCCCCTTTGTTTCCTGGTGCACCTGGGAATCCTTGTCCTCCAGGAGTCCCTGGAAGACCCATAAATCCTTTGACACCTGCAGATGAAGAAATAAATGTCATCTTCACATGTTTGCTTTAGACACTGGCTGGCTAGTAGAGCTGTCATGAACACATAATCCTCTACTGCACACCTTGTCCTGGCACCTTATTATTTTATAAATCAATATGCAGCCTCTGACCCCAGACAGATAAAATTATCATTATTGTTGTCAGAAAGTCAAGGAAATAACAAAGTATCCTATGTATCAACATTAAAATTAAGCTTTGTGACCACAGGACTTAGGGGCAGCAACTGAAATATACTTTTGCAAATTTTTATGAAGATCATGATTTTGTATTGCACTGGACTCTGCTTTCATTGTCCCCCAAAAGTTCAGTCTGGTTTCTGGGCACGTTGCAATCACATTACTACTTACTCATTATGCATTTCTCATGACTAGTATACTCAAGAGCTTTTTCTTACATGGCTTAGGCACGTTTTCCCTCACTTACTTATCTTTAGCCCAATTTAGCTCAATTAGCATTCAGTGTAATGACTACAAGATCTTGTTGCATCTAGAATGTCCAGATGTCTAAATTCCAGGGTACTAGCAATGCCTGAATATTATAAGGTCTTATTTTGTTCCATAAAAAGTTAGTGAGTAGCACAACACGTGCACTTTTTCCTGTGGTGGCTACACTGCAATGACTACAAAAGATGTCAATGACAGAATATAGCAATAATGCTATATAGACATAGAGCACAGATAAATGCCATCATGAGAAGAGTAATTTTGATTACAAGTTTAAACTTATTTCTAATTGTCACCATTTTTATGTATCTCAAAAAATCAAAAATACAGAATACAGAGCGGTAAATGTGTTTTATTAGTTTTAATTTGAAAAAGCAGATGCATTGTCTTAATTAAGGGTCAATATGTATCACTATGTATGAAGTTATGGTAACAGCAGAGCAAAACTTTGTAAAATAGCTTAGGTAAGTTTATCATTTATGCAGGTTCTTTTTAAGTCTGCTTTTTACTGAATACCTGGTAACTTTCAAAATATAAGCCAAACATGCAGGCTTTGAAAATGGAAATAAAATCAATATGAAAAAAGAAAAAAGCTTCTGAAATATTTCTGTGCACAATTGTAACGATCATGTTTTAGAATTCTTATTTTTTTTTTAATAATTCCGGGAATTCAAACTTCTGTTCGTAAATACCAATTTTTATTCATTGGCCTCATCAGCTTTTAGATTTTAAAGTCATTATTATTCAGGATTTAATATAATTTTCTATTTATCACCCCAAACAGTGGTCTATATTTGGAAGGAAACAGAGAATCATTTGGCAGTAGCTGCTATAACTTCCAAGCAGCAGTTTTTGAAATTACTCAGTTTCGGAATTCTCAAAAAAGCTTCAGAGTTAATATAGAGAATATACTACTGCTGCTGGAGCTGAGTTTATGTGCTAGCACTGAGGCAATATTATCTCTACTTTCCACATGATACAGTAATTTTCAATATACATATCCCATACCTGGTACACCAGGTATTCCTTCAGACCCATCAAGACCTGGGGGACCTTGCACACCAGCATCTCCTTTTTCTCCTTTTAGACCCATTCTTCCTTGAAGTCCTAAAACAAAGTTTCATTTTAAAAAAGAATTACAAAACAACATCTTAGAATATGTTTTATGTGAAGTTTAAAGTTTTATAACTCTTAAAGCTAACGAAGCAGAAGTGGAGCATAGGTTTTTCACTCTGTGAACACACATAAGCAAGACACAATGTCACAGTTAATGCCTTCTGTATTTCTCACATGGAGACAAAAGAAAGTTTCTGAAAGCTTCCATAGGAAAATGTCTACACAAAAAGCCAGATAGCGTTAGTTACACATGTACAACTCATATAGAGAGAGTATATATTAATATTGCAAACAAAGGAATTCTTCTGACAGCCAAGTATTTCTGAGCAGACTCAATTTCTTTGCAATCCAGCATTTAGTTGGTAAGCGCACCCGTTTTTGTGCTCAGCTATTAGCTCTGTAAAAACATGAATGTATAGCATATATGTATAAATATGTATATAAATGTCCCAGTACTACTAACATATTATTACTGGTTTAACATTACAGTAAGAGGTTTTTTTAAAGGAACATGGATATGTAAATAAATATACAGTGTAACATTCAACTATCCCATAAATAAAAGCAGTTACAGTGTACAGCAATAATTATTTCAAACCCATGAGAATACTCTCAGTAGTAGAGTTCTTCCATGTTTTCAATTCTACTGGAACTGCAACATAGATAACAACCCTAACTAGTTCTGCATCACAGAATAATGAATGTGTACCTTTAAAGCCTCGTTCTCCTTTATTCCCAATACCAACCAAGGTCTCAGATGGTCCAGGAAAGCCTTTATCACCTAGTTCGCCTTTTGCTCCAAGAAACCCTTTTCTTCCCTTTAGTCCTGGGATGCCAGGAGAACCTGCAAGAAAATATAATGAAATTTTCTGAAGAAACCTGAGGATGATAGGATAAAGGAAGCAATGAAACTCGTGTCTTCAAGAAAAACTACATATGTAAATAAACATTCCAAATCAACAACCTAAACTAGCTTCTTAATTACTCCAATCATCAATAAAACATCTATAAGCACAGATTATGGCAAGAGATGGTAATTATTTCTTATACTCAATATATGTATAATCTTTTGAATAGATACAATAATGATATTTGGAACATGAATGGGATGGAAAAAATAGAGAAAAATAGCTCTCTGCTCTTTACTTAATAAATCGTTAGCCACTTTTACCAATACCAACGAAACAGAAAAGGTGGCAATTCAAAATTGCTAAAATAAATAAATAAATAATAATGTTCTCATTCAGTTCGCAGACTGCATATATACAGAAGCCAAAGATTTACCAAGACAAAGAAATTATGGTATAACACGCATACTCAGGAGTGATAATATACATCAAGATGGATCACAAGACTACTTCAGCATGGAAGTTTCTAGATTTTAAGTAATAATGAAGGCAGAAACTATGGCCACTTGCCTCTGATACCCGGGTTGCCCGGTCTTCCAATCATGCCAGGGGGCCCAGGAATTCCTAACAGGCCCATTGTACCTGGCTCTCCCCTTGAGCCTGTGGAATTGAAGCAATAGGAGCATATTTTTTGGTATTTGATCAGTGAAACAGAATACTTCAGAAAACTATACATGTGCCTGTCACTTAAGTGTTTAATTGCTTATTTTGTTTTTTTCTCCATTTCTATAACATACTAAATGAGTTTTCCTGTCTTTACTGATACGAACAGCCCTTACACACACAGTAAACCCCAAACTACCTAGATTAGTAGCTGCAACAGCTTCTATCAATGAGTGAAATAACTGACAGTGAGGATAATGTAGCTGGGTTATCCACACAGGGACGGGAGACCTGTCATGGGATGCAAAGGAAAGACATTCCTTTCTGCCTCAGGAGCTGAAGGCTAGCTGGGACACAACTCCCCTCAAATCACATCAGAAGTCTAGGTTTGCATAACTGAGTCAAATACTACATATTTATCATTAGTTTTATAGATTGTACATATAGAAAGATATGTACCATCTCCTTCCCACAGAATAATGAAGGATTTGATAGCAATGAAAAAACTTTGTTAGAAGAAGCATTATAGGACTTATAGGACTGACTTTTTTTATTCTACAAATCAAATAAAACAAGGATTACCTACCTTACTTAAAGTTAGCTCTGGTTAATGTGACAGAGGTTGACCTGACTCAACTCTGTCAGACTCAAGATCTGCACTTGCTTTTTAAGAAAAAGAGGATAGCATCCATAAGCTATCTGTTTGAAAAGGGATGCTGAGTAAGAACTAAACACTTTACACTTCCATTATGCTTTAAATGTTAACTATTTCATGTCCTACTGCAAGGACATTACTGTACAAAAACCAATGTAAGATAGCTCTGTTCTCAGAAGACTGTAATATAAAATTCTGTACTATGTCATGACAGCTTCAAGATATACTCGTCATTTAAGGAATGAAGATTTATTTGTTTTCCATATAGACAGATCTCAGATATATATGAAAGCTGTTGATAGAAAAGTATTTTGGCATCTTCAATTTGGAAAAGCATGACTGACACCTTTCCGCAGAGACTGACTTAATTTCTACATCAATCAATCTAAGTATTTGGGAAATCCTTACCTGGCACCCCAGAGATCCCTGGCCTTCCAGACTGTCCCCTGAGACCAGGTAAACCTGTATTTCCCTGAAGACCTATTAATCCAGGTTCCCCAGGCTTTCCATAGATTCCTGGGATACTCAGGCCAGGAGGACCAAGTTTGCCTTTTGAACCTTGTGAACCTCTTCCTCCTAAGAAAAACGCATGACAGTCCAGTATAGTACACGAGTCTGAAAAATAAACCTTCATCTCTATCTTGCCATTATGAGAATGCAAAAAAAAAAATCCTCCTGTTTAAGGCAGAGATTAGATCTGTAAGACAATATACACGTTTGGGAAATCTTTAGAGTTATGGATCGTTTGTTTGTTTGTTTTTTTAAAGCAGGGTGGGGGGGAAGGCAAGTAGACAATTCTTGTCTTTCTCAGAAAAAGAAAAAAAATCCGACCATGAAAACCCCACCAATTATGCATTCATTCTCTTAAAAAAAAAAAAAAAAGTAAAAAAAATTTAAAAATTGAAATATCTTTTTGAAGTCATATACAGGAGGACTATCCTAGGTATTCACGTGTGCTTTTTTTGGACTGATAATCATACACAGTATATGCAGGTACTTTTGAGACCCTAAACTGTTTTTTACCTAGATCAGCACTTCCTCTGTTCTGTTTCTTTATCAATCACATTGCACCAAGGAATCTAAATTCAGCCCCACATAGGAGACACGATGGAAATATCCTTTTCCCTGTGGAATTTGGGCCAGTTTGTGATTACTCTTTATATTATACAATGGAATCTGAATTGTAATCCATCTTAATCAGTGCATGTGTTTCCTTCCATCTGCAGAAAGTGCATCCTCTTTAAATGGACTCACATTTTCTTGCATACTATCCTATAACTAATATCCCGAAACAACTTCAGCTCCCTCAGGCCATTGGAAGGCAGAAATAAAACCCCAACCCACCCAGCTAAATGGCACATATGATTCAGAAGGTCCTACCTGGTGGGCCTGTAGCTCCCCGGCCACCTGGCAAACCTGGCAGGCCAATAAGACATTCAGCAGGTTTCCCTGGAAAACCTGGATCTCCAGGAACTCCAGGTGAGCCACGGTCTCCTAAAAGAAATGAGACTGGATTCAAAACTATTTAATTAGAAGTTTCAGGCTTTGTGTGAGCATTGTTTGTCTTGGCTTCCCTTTCCTTAAAATAACTTGCTGTGTTCCTTGAGCTTGTTCGACAACGGTACCTCTTAGGCCGTCATCACCATCATGTCCAGCATTCCCTGGTAGGCCTGGAAGTCCTGGAAATCCAGTTTCACCTTTTGAGCCAGGAATGCCATGACCTCCTGGTGAACCCAGTCTACCTGGCTCTCCAGGAATAACCATGCCTGGGTCACCCTGCAACACAAAGAGAAATTTAAACAATCCACTATGTTTTGCAAATTTGCCAAAATATTTTCTTCACTGTGTGATCAATTAGCCTCTTTTATTAGGGGATCTTTTACAATGTATTTTTTAATGGCTCCAATTCAGCAGACCAATTGGATGTTTCCTATTGACCAGCTGCAGGTTCTATACCAGGGGAGTAATTCATCTAGACAGCTTTTGAACTTTATCTCCTCACTCTAAGAAATTGCTACCAAGAAACGTTAAGACACACTTCCCTCCATTTGGCCTTTACTGCATTTTGATGTTTGCTGTAGCTGTGAAAAACTTTAGACCAGTATCTGAAAATTTGGTTAAGTTTTGCAAATACAACTTTTCCTATATTTTTATCAAAATATTTATTGACATAATCAAGGAGAGCAACCAGTCTTGGAATCTTAGAATACTCAAAGTCAGTTACTGGTTTTTTTCATTCTTCTGAACATTGTTTTCCATGAAGACTGGTTTTACCACAAATGCCCCAAATAGAAAGTTTGAATTCATTTTTTTTAGGCTGACTGAACTGCTGGTTTTTTGAGTACTAGCTTTGAGTACCAGCAAATCAATATGTTCATAAAGCAGGTCAGTAGAGCTGAGCTTGTACCAGTCATTGATATACTTGAACCAAAGGCCACTCCACATCTAGCCGTTCTGTGGTATAAAACACACATTAAATAATAATGTTTTCAAAAAAAGTCTACAGCCTTAAACTCTACACTCCATCATGTCAAAAAGCACACAATAGAATGACATATGAGCACCCAAATAAAGAAATGCCACTTTTCCGAAACATTTAGGTGTTATTATTTTGTTCAATTTAGAATCCTGATTACAGAGTAGCCAAGAGTCCTATATTTACATATGCCATCAGTACATTAGCTTCAGTTCATCAACAAGAGTGGCTGCAGTATTACCTCGAACCCACTTGCTTTATACTTCAATTCAACAGATCACTTGCTATAATTAAATGCAAACTTACTTGTCACCGAGCTCCATCAAATACATGCTTAATTGCAACTTCTGAATAGCCATCTTTTCAGAAGTTATGGCCTCAATTTTTTTCTGTAAGCAATGCAATATCCTCCTTGTGCTCTGAAAACCGCACTACCAAAACATCCCAAACACTTGGGAGTTCTGAAATCCCGTATCTGAATTTAAAATTTTGGCTTGACCCCCTTTTTATACAAAGAATTTAATTTCATAGTTTGTGCCTCACTGGTCAGGAAACTCCTATATTCCTTACACTTAATTTATTTGCTCAGCATCACATTTAATGAATGAGACCTATGGGAAAGTCTGTGCTGTATTTCCAACCAAACCTTCTCTCCTGGTTGTCCTAGGTTTCCAGCTCGGCCTGGATCTCCGATCTTTCCTTCGCAACCTGGTGGCCCTCTGCCTCCTGCAAGCCCTTTATTTCCTGGAAAAGGAATTAAATGGCAGTACAGATGTTATGGTTATCACCATATTTTACAAGTGGGTATTTGTATGGATGCAGTAATGACCCTCTGACACTAAAGTAGCTTACATGAGCTGAAGACAATATTGTGATTTCAGAGTTGGTGTGACACACTGCATCTTGTTCCTTACATATTTACTCAATGTTTACTCTACCACTGCTTGGTTACTTTCTTCAAATCAAGTATTTCACATGGAATGTTTTTTTTCAAAGTGAGGCTATTCTGATGTCAGTTCCCCATTGTTTTCTTTAACAGCTTGGTAGTAGTTTTAATATCAGAACTTACTTCACTCTCCTTCCCTGCCCCCCGTCCTGACAGGATTATGAGCATTTGGCATTTGTTAACATTTCAAGTGTTCACAGGGGAGTATGAATTTGCATGAGAAATGGCCAATTTCACAGTATTCAAAATGCTTTCTGGTACCTGCAGATTAGAGCAGATATTGCATTGTACGTAACTAAAATTGATTAAAAATAAAGTACTGACACTTTTGCAGCTCTGTCTCTATAACAGATATCCAGGTAAAGAGAATCCTTCTGAAGTACGTGTGGCACTCAGATGTGCTGCACCTGTTTGGGCAGTATTCCAGGAAGCATCAAGGTCTTTTAAAAAATTTTCCTACTTCTAGCTTTGATACTTGTTTCTCTGAAATACTTAAAAACATTTCAAACTTGCAATTTATACGCCTTAAGACAGTAAATTACAAGAATGCTAAAACCACTTCCCTGTATGACTAATGTTCATTGATTTTTTTTTAAATTTGCTGATCATTTTTAATGTGGACTGAAAAAGGAAAAAATCAGATTTTTTGGGGGGTTTGCTTTTTTAAAAGATCAAAAAGCGTATTTTACCTTTTGGACCTGGGTTTCCAGGAAACCCAAGCCCTGGAAAGCCTGTGTCACCTGTTGGCCCTGGATGTCCTGAATCGCCTTGCTGACCTCTTGCTCCAACTCTACCTGTATGAAGAAAATAAGAAAAACTGTGATGTATCTTACCACAGAACATCAACTTGTAAGATTAGGTGTTATATAGTTTATCAATTAGGACACCACTGTAGATTATATTAGAACTTAGACACTATTTCTCCTCCACAGCAGGTTTTTACAGTTAAAATGCTAAATTATGTTCACAGTATCAAAAGCAGGCATGAGTCTGTGGGTTAAGTTTTTATGCAATCTGCCTAAATTCCAGACTTCTAGGAACAATTACGTTCAAATCTTCCACTTGTTGAGAAGATACAAACACATTCTATAGGCTTGAGGCTTGTAACAGCAGGAACTAGCTACCATAAAGCTACCAAGAAATTTTCTTATGCTGTTCAGGGCAGCTTTAAAGATTATTGTTCTACAAAACCAAAGCAAAGATGCCTTACAGTTAGCCTGAATGTCACTTACTGTCCTTCAGTGCATTCAAAAATTCTGCAAAAATTTAAAACACCAGCAACCAAAAAAGTCCCACCTAGAACCCAAGCCCAACACCCACCCAAAAATGGAAACACACGTTCTTAATATCTTCTAACAATGGTTAGTAACATTCATATCAAAAAGGAACCAGGAAACTTAATAATACAGTTACTTTTTTGACTGTGCTCCTGCAAAGGCTGAGAAGGGCCAAGGGCTTCAGGAAGCGTAAGAATACTTTAACCTAATTTTGTTCCTTTTGTTTTGAAGGTTGCAGCAGTCCCAGCATAATTTTGGGTATGCTTTTGTCAAAATTATGCCAGAGGTGCCTTTCTGGATATACAAGCTGCAGCATATGCACCAGATGTTTCTGATTCTTGGAGGAACCAAGCCGTGGCATAGGACTACATGGAATCTCTGCCATACTGCAGACATGGACATGGACATGTGTGTGTATTAGTTTTCTTTAGTTTTCTTGAAAGGGAATGTGACAGCTAGTTCCATAGTTTCTGTACCATAGAAATCCTTTTTATAGTTATATAAAAGTAAGCCAATGGTTTTATATGGCCAGAGCTGGGAGAGAAATCCCAATCAGTGAAATTTACTGCATTTAGTGCAGATGTACTCACCAGGCAGTCCTGGGGGTCCAGGTAAACCATCTGGTCCTTGAGGTCCTGGCAATGCAGGTAATGGAGTTACCCTACTGGTCTCTCCTTTCAGACCTTCAGCAAATACAAAATCAAAGATTACAAAGCCTTATAGTTTGGCAACATGTAATCTTAAGCGCTAAAAATATTAGTAATCAATCTACTCGGTTAAAAATGCAGTCTTTTACACTTCCCATATTTCTGAAGCTCCAACAGACTTTGAAAAGCGTTCAGATCCTGGCTTTATAAAGCAAAATAATTTTATTGACACCAAATGCACCTGCAGTCTTTCTCTCAGCCCTCTTCCAGTCTATTGGAGACCCAGAAAAGGAGGCACAAAGTCAGCAGGAAAATGATACAATTGAGAAATGCTTAATCTGCATCTCCATTTCATAAAGATTTAATGGGTACTCTCTTTAAGAAACCTTGACTACATCTGCCACCCAACTTCGTGTTCTTCCAGATTACGCTGGCCTATGAATACATACACTGGTATGTTTTCAGCACTTAAAAATGATTAAGTTCTTCATATCTTCACCTACTGACTTTGCTCACACTAATAGTGATGACTGGATGCATATTTAAAGACCTTTTTTTTTCATGATGAAGACAGTCAAGCACTTGAACAAGTTGCCCAGAGATGAGGTGCTGGCTTTGTTCTTGGAGGTTTTCAAGGTCCAACTGGATAACGCCTTGAATAACTTGGCCTGAGCTTACAGCTGACCCTGTTCTGAGCAGGATTTTGGTCTAAAGACCTCATAGGGTTCCTTCCAACTTCAGTTATCTTATGAGCCCAAGACTTTTGCTATTAGCTCCAGTGGGACCAAAGCTGGAACAATGCTGTGGAAATCTCACAGCAAGAAGAACTTCCTATGTTTCAGAAATTATGTTTTTGACTTCAATCCATCTCTGCAATTTCAATCAAGTACTCTTTAAGATAGGTAAAACATGTTAAAATAGGAAGGTACAAACCAGCTTCTCCAGGTAATCCAGGTGGACCAGGTATTCCTTTAGAGCCTTTGAAACCTCTTATTCCTTGTGGCCCATATCCCGGAAGCCCAGGAAGCCCCATCTCTCCAGGAAGACCAACACTGCCAGGCAATCCAGGTAGTCCTCTATCTCCTTTTGAACCAGCCAATCCCTATTAATGATTACAGGTGTGTGTATACAAAGCGTTACTTGCTTTCCACACCAGCTTTCATAACAAAATGTCCGTTTCTCTGTCTGAGTATAATCTTGCACTACTTTAGTAACCGAGTAGCTCTGCTAATTTAAGAGGAATTTTTCCTCTGATTTACTTAGGATTAAAAGAATGTAAATTTTAGTATCAATGGTTACAAATAGAGGGCTATTAAGAGTGAAATAGTACAAACAAATACAGCAGCTTCATTTTTCAATAACTGTACGCTGTATACTTTTTTTCTTTTTAAAACAGATTTGAGAAAAAAACCAAAACACCTCAGCTCAGATTTTCCGGGAATACTGTGGAGTCAGGTTTAGAGATAGTTATATCTGAATCGCTTTAACAGTTTATCAGCTGACACAACACAACAATAATTGTTATTTTTTGATTCTGCTGAACAAAAAGATGATTCTTAGTGAAGATTATGCTTCCAGTTTTACGGTTAGTTCTCCCAACTTTTGTGGTTTCTCTCAGCCCTGACTGAAGGTTAAACTCCTCAAGACTGTACAGGAACTATTTGAATTATTATTTCCTTTTAAGCATTTTAAGTATTCAGGAAAACTGTCTTTAAAAAAAAAAAACACCCCAAAACCAAATTTTATTCATCATAAGAATCCAAGATAATGCTGTAATATAAATATCCAAACTAACACCACAATAGACTGCTGGGATTTTTCAGCAACATGTACCTACGCTAGTCTCATCCCTCTCTGGTATTACATAAGAATATTTACTTTCATTCTTTCCTGCATATTGGTTATGCATATTCATTGCTAGAGTAGAGCATAGTACCCTTAAGTCAAGTACTAAGTCAGTTAAAGCATCTGAGTAGATTAAAAAACTGTTATTCAAGATATGAATACCGACTTAGTTTTTAATGAATTCTGTATTAATTGCAAACAGTGCATACCCACCTCTTCACCTTTAGAACCCTTGGATCCTTTAGAGCCAGTTCTCCCCAGAAGTCCACTTGAACCTTTTCTTCCTTTGTCTCCCCTGGCCCCTGGATCTCCTCGCTCACCTTTTGGCCCTTCGGGATACACATATCCTGGCTCACCTTTTGATCCTTTATGTCCTTGATCTCCTCTAAAACCTGGAGGTCCCTGGAACAGAGCAATCAAAAGAATATCAGTACTAGACACATGTCAGCTGTTTTCAGGCTTGCCTTTTTTTTTTTTTTTTTTCAAATTAAATACCTGATAGTGGCTCTCTTTGTTCTCACCTTTATTCACTGTAACAGCACATATCAATGAACAGGGGATTTTGGAGCTTTTTTTGGTTTTGTATTTTTCTCCTGCGTTTATTCCAGTTGGACCTGATTATCATTTCATTTAGGCCACTATAAGCAGGAATGATGCAGGATCATTTAACAGATCAGACTGTTAGCTACCTGGTTGTGCTTTGGTGGCACAAAAAGAAGGACAGGAAAGTACCTTAAAATCTAATTACAGGTGTCTCCTCCATGTGGGAGTATTTCCCCAGGAACACTGTAACTGCCACAGTTGGTGCTATTCATAGTTAACTTCTCCTCTCCTTTTCTTTCCCCCTCAGGGTACAAAGTGGGTTCTCTATCCCAGCCAAAACTAGTGCAAGCCAAAACTGGGTTCTAGTGATGTTGGGCTCATGAACTCTTGGCAGTATTCTGGAAAAGCCTGTGTGTAGACTTATTCTGCACCTGTACTGCAACCACCACAATAAATACTTGTGCATGACCTTTTTTATTGGACAGTACCAACTGTAATTTCCCATAAATAATTACTACTACAGGCATAAGTTAGAACAACCAAATGGTATGCTGCTGTGGCAGCAGCTGTCAGCCTTCCTTCTTCATAATGTTTCCCAAGAGGGAATGTCCTTTGCACCCCTGACAAGGGTATTATGAGAAGGAAGCTCCTCTGCACAGCTGGGGCTTGAGCAAGTCCTGAGTATGCTGGAAACAGAAGTAGTAAGAAGCCTGATGAAAATCACAGCACACAAAACTCTATATATGCTTTACAGCCACTGTCATGATTATAGAATTATGTAGATGAGCAGAAGTTAACTGTAAACTACCCATACCAGGCAGAAGCAGCAGCCTAGCCATCACGAAATGCAGCACAGGTTAATCACACAGGTATTTACCTGCCTCACTGCCTGGGCTGTGCTTCTTGCTGCACTGAGCAAAACAGGCTCCTGTAAAGCTAGGTCACCATACCTTACAGTCTCTACCTAGGCCTTCCATGCAGACACATTCATTACTAGAGAAAGAAAACTGTTGAGATCACCCAGTATGTCACTGCATGTAACAGCAACCATGAGGTTTCTTTGAAATAATTCTTGTGCAATCTGAAAAATAATCTGAAAAACCAAAGTCTTACTTGAGCTCCTGGAAACCCTGGTGCTCCTGGAGAACCTGGAGAACCCTTTGGACCTGTTGTTCCTTCTCTACCTGCAAAAGAAACAGCATATTTTGTGATGAAAAATTAAAAAAAGGACATGGATTTTGACAAGCTCCAATAATCACACCCAGCACTGAATGTTTCTGCTTGTTACATTGACTGCATCATCATAGACTGATGCATCACCTAAGCCTATTAGCATTCTGACTTCACCTCTTTTATGGCTTGTGCTCATATCAGTGGATGGAGCTGCATCAGGCTCTCATACTCATCACGACCTCAGGGCTAGTCCAAGGACTGCACGCTGCAGACATGCCCATACCTGATTCTCATGCTAAAAGCAAAATCATTGGCATTTCCTACTATCCTGTCAGAAACAACAAGACAATTTACCAGGCACGCCATCCTGCCCATGTGGCCCAGGAGAACCAGGACGACCAGGTATTCCTGGAACGTAGCTGCAATCAGTACACACATGAGCTTCATCACCTAAAATGAAAATAATTCATTAGTTGTTCCATACGAAGTCATTCCCAAGCCTAACTAATGTGTTACATAGTCTGTTACAGAGGACAGCTAACACTTTTTGGTCAGACAGTGGCAGAATCACAGCCTTAAATTTGTTGGGAGATGACTTCCAGCACAGTACAAAATTGCCTGTGGCCAGACAGTGAATCAGAACTGATTACATTTAATTAAAACTGCAGGAACACCCAGTTCAAATTCAATTTTAGTTTTAATAAATCGTTTCAATACAGTCACTCTGCTGATAAGCCAAATTTTCTCAAAAGAAGAAAAGGATATTGGCTTAAACCAATACTGGCAAGCTCCATAACAGCCTGCGTGACTTTAGTGGCTAGCAAGTGGCAAAGAGACTCAGCATCTCCTGTGGTGAAATTTGCAGAAGGAACCTTCTCTCAGAGAACAACTGTTCATGTTTAACATAACAATATGACAACCCTACCATAATTGTAGGGTTTTATACCCTACTGTAATAATTGTTTGTTGCAGTGAAGATCTAAGCCCTGCTGCACAACGGGTGTGCAGCACTGGCACGTGCGCTGCTCTTTTAGCTGCTGTTTACTGTAAGGGAAGGAAGACATCTTGCTGTTCCTAATGAATTTTCTTAAATCTCTGAACTCAAATGGCTTAAGAGGTAAATTACATTCAAAATCTCATGAGGATCCATGAAGATTACTGGATTGCACCATCAACTTCTGAGTGATAGTTTTCTGAAACTGACCTTTCATGCCAGTATCTCCTGGAGGTCCTGGAGGTCCTGTACACCCTGGCTCTCCAGGTAGTCCTGGTAGGCCTGTTCTAAATGTTACTCTACCTGTTAATGAAATGAGCATGGCACCATTACATGAGCAGATTATTCAGACAATTCTCTAGTTGCTAAGAGGGAAAAAAGCTGCAGGGATGAGCTGGAGTATTCGGATCCTTATGGATCCCTCACAACTTGAGATATTCTATGATTCATTTAAAAAATAGAACTACCTGGACAAATACAAAAGACCTGCAACTGGAAATACTTCAGGATAAATATGGTAATGCCAAAGAAAACCTCAGCAGACTGTTCCATCCATCTGTCTAGTCTGTAAAAAGCATAGTCCCTTCTGGGGAAAGTATTTCCATTTTATTTGAATCAACAGAAACATAATTCTTTCTTTTACCATGAATGGAAGGGAAGCTTTTTTTAATCCTAAATTATTAATGCTGTTCAAGTATCTTTCACACAATTATTCTGGCATATTTACTATTAATTTGGAAAAACAAAGCATGCACTGAGCTCTTCCTAAGGTAATGCATTTGGAGGATAAATACCTTTTTCAAAGAGAGAGAAAAGAGAAGCACTACATTGGTATTGCTTCAGAAAAACTTGTTTTGACCATACTGCATGTAAAATAAACCTGATGTTATTGGTACTCCTAGTTAAAGAGGTATTCCTAGTTAATAATTTTATTAGAAGTTTTATAAACTGCTACTGCTTTATTTTCGTGCTGGCAGAACTTCAAAGCTGCTCTAAGGGCTGTTAAGACCTCTGGAGGCATCGAAGTGATTTCTCTAGCTTTCAGATTAGCTCCTTCTGAATTTAGTTTTACAGATTTACTACAGCCTTTGGAATGATTAATTTAAAGAACAGATTTTCTCTCATTAGTCTTTCCTGGTTTTATGCAGCATATTTTTATAGTCAGAGTTATACAAAAAGGTAAGAAATCTTTATACTGGGAAGTCATTGTATTTTCCCTACTGAATCTCATTAGCAGTGGAGGACAGACCTTTACTACATATGATTTCATGAGTATCCTAAAACAAAATTTCCAGTGAGAAATTATATTCAACCATATTACTCAAAATATACTCTATAAATAATGTATTTATATAATCTCATATATTAGATATTGAGATGACTCTGGATCTGTTCTTGTTCATCATAATGTAGAATACTGAAACGTCACCTGGCTCTCCTGGAGGACCTGGTAATCCAATAGGACCAGGTCTGCCAGTAATACCAGGTAGTCCTGGAGGGCCTACAATGCACAAGCCAGTTTGTCCTTTTTCTCCTTTTGCTCCTTTTGGCCCAGGAAATCCTGGGGGACCTCTCAAACCAGGTCTTGTCACACCTAACCAAAGAGGAAAAAATACAAAAATGAAGTTAAAGAAGAAATGGAATGTCAAATCAAAGTAAATACTCAATAGAATGAGTGAGAGATAAACATACTGAGTTCATCCCACAAATCTTTTTTATCTTGTAATATATTAAATAATCACAATGAGACTGTTAAGAAATTTAAAAATTATCTTTAACCTCTCTTTAAATATTTGGCCCATCAAAGCTTTTGGATGAGATTTTTTTACTACTCAGAGATACCCCTCAAGTCATCTGAAGTTAAGATTCCACAAAGCTGATTCAGTATAACAGGCAGGAAGAACAATGTGTCTTATTGTTGGTATTGGATCATTGTACATACCTGGTCTACCAGCATATCCGGGAGGACCCTGTGGCCCTGCAAAAGTAATGTATTTAGAACTTGAATTAAACCACTGTATACTCTGCAAAATCATTACTCAATAATATTGACTGCAAACTTTGGGCTTCTGCATTTCAAGCTTATTCTATCTTTTAAGAATTTGTTTTTGCCTGAATAGGCACCTACTATTTATGCAACCGTTGCATACTGACAATTCTCACTGAAATGTGGCAAGATAAGGATGTTTACAACAGATAGGAGTAGGATCCACCACATTTATCTTAGGTTTGGATGCATACAGTTACTTGAGAATGATTTTACATGACTTTACAGGCCTGCAAACTTGCTTCTTTTTGCCACTATTATTTGCTCTAGTACATATACCACCTCTTAACAATGCATTAACTTCTTTGCAAGGCTCAGCTTTCCTGTTGTTATCCCTTGGAAATACATAAGTAGATTTATAACAACAAAGTGTATTCACTGAATGCAACACAATAACTTGGATACATAAATATTCCTAAAACTAGAACACCAAAACACAGAAAGCAAGGGCTTGCTAGATGTGTACGAGATGGTCTACAAGATGCTGCCTCAGAGTTCAGCCCACAAGTCCTTGTTACATTGTGTTACAGCTCCAATAATAAATCAGTACATTTTACTTTTATAACATGGCCAAAATAAACATAATAAAAACTTGAAGACCTTTATTATTTTGGAATGATAGGCAAGAGACAAACTATGAAAGCTACCAAAAAAAAAAAACCAAGAGAAAAAAGTGCATGATCTTTAAGAGGAGACTTACAGCCCTGATGGTTTGCCTATGGCAAACAAAATAATGTGCTGATGCAGCAGTCCACTAAAGTCATGAGACAGGATGTCAGTGAGCTTATTTGCTCAACTCAGTTGTCTGTGCAAAGGAGCGTGCCAGATTCATTATTTTTAAAAGGAAATACAGCCATAAATCAAAGTCTCAGCAAACATTTCAATTCTGCAATTTGCTTGGAGCAATTTGGAAATACTCTTGTAAAGGCAGAAGCAGGTTGCTGGGCGCTCAAAAACCCAGCCTGCAAGAAGCCCTTTGAGTGGACAGCTCTTACTAAAAGATTCTAATTGTGATGTCCCACTCACCAGGCATGCCACGTTGACCTTTTGGTCCTGGAGGTCCAGGGGGTCCTTCATCTCCTTTTTCACCAACCACAGTGTCATAATACTCTGTCTTAAGAGAAAGATGGTAAGAAAAGAAAGAATAGTAAGAATGAAGAGAGAAGCACAGTACCTCATATATTGAACATTTCATTAGAACAACGTTATGATCTCATTCATAACGTTGATGTTGTAACACCATGAGACCTTTCTAATCACATGGTAATTACAAGGAGGCAGAAATGAAATCATAATTGTTATAGACAGATGAAAACATGTAGGGCTAAGATTTTGGCTCAATTCCTCAGCTCCCAGAGAACTCCTCTGTCTGCAGATACAATTATATAGGCAAAATATAAGCTGAAGACCCCATCAAAAATATTATGGTAGCACAAAATAGAAAATACTCTTGAAAGAAACCTCTAGGAATGACCTAGTCTATTCCATTGGCTCAAAGTAGCATCATCTATATCTAGACTACTCTTTTCAATAATCATACATGAAAACAGACAAAAATCAACTACTTCATTCACATGTGCATTAAAATGTCATTCCTATAAAGATGAATACTTAATTTATTAAAGTTTAATATTGTGATGTTTCAAAGTTTCTACAAGTGACTGGCAAAATCAAAAGGCAATTTGTTGTAATTCTATTTATTTTTTTTAATAACCCCAAATTTTTGCTCTCTTCTGGATTATTTTGCATGAGCACCATTACTGGCAAATCACTATTATAACAATTACTTTGCCTTGATATATAAATATCACACTGAAATATAAGCTGACTACTAATGTATCAATTTTAAAAGGAATAAGAAACCGCTTAAAATTCAAAATGTTTACCTTTCTCCTGTATATTTTTTGAAAAGCAGTGGTTTTTTAGTACTGTCTCAATATCACAAATGAATCAGCTTTTTACAAAGTTACTTCTTAGGAATAACTTGGACAAAAGGTTTCCATTAGGTGTACATGGGGCCTTTAAGTAAGCCACTAGTGAGGTAGCATGACTAGACAGAGAACTTGTATTCATGGTATCTCTTTTTTTTTTTTTTTTTTTTTTTTTTTAAGTTCCTAAACACATTGCTNTAAGTCTTCTTAGGATTTTAAAATTAACACCAGCTGTCCTGGAACTGATTAGAGATTGTTTTAAAAATTAACTCCTGTTCTGTGACAGTCCATACTCCTGTCAAAATTGTTGGAACTGAGTGAGGTCTAACCAGGCCCTGATCGTGCATTCAGCTTAACATGAAGGAAGATGCCATCTCTGTGAGCCTCCCAGCAACATCAGTACTTAGAGAAAGCCATCCCTCAATTAGCGTATCATAGGACATCCATTATTGTGTCATACAGTCAGTTTTTCTTATTTTTAATCTAATGGTTTAGAAAAATGATATGATGAAGATAATTTACACTTACTCGACCACAAGCTCCAGGTGGACCAGTGTTCCCTTTCATCCCCTTCATGAGAGGACAGAAATGGGTTTGTTTATTGGAAACAATACATTACACAAAATTTGGTACCCACTGTTACTTCAGTACATTGCTCATAACATTAAAGAACTTCTTCTCCTGACCAGTCCTTCACCACCCCCATCTCTGTTCCTTACACAACTATTCAGCTAGCTACATACACTAAAAACTGCAGGAACACATCAGCAGGCATAGATGGACACCAGATCAAACACATAATCTAGTTCAGCTGATCCATACTTTATTCCATGATATCATTACTTGTCATCCGTTAGGTAAAGTAAAACATTATATACACAGTGATAAATAAAACGATATAATAACCCCAGAACATACCTTACCCCCATCCTCAAAAGCAACAACAAGACCATTAGACAATACCTTAGCTCCTTGCCTGCCAGTCAGTCCTGGTTTGCCCTGTTCACCCCTTTGTCCCTGCAGGTGACAGTACACAATTTTATGAGGATTAATCTTTTAGCACGGCCATCAGTAATACCTAAAACAGAAAGCTGCAATCTTTCATGGCAATGGCAAGTGAGTGCAACTTGCCCGGGGGAAGAAATCCCAGGGCAGGACATGGTTTGGGGTGCAGTTCCACTTCTGTGGGAAATACCGCAGGTCTCTCATCCAAACCTGCCTTTATAACAGCCCACTACACCCACCACAAAGTGGAGCTGCTCTATGTAGCAGGCTCTGATTTGTTCTACCTCTGCAAACTACTATTTCTGAAAGGGGAGAAACTGAACACAATGTAAGACTTTCGCATTCAGTAACTCCCTCTCCCAGAACTTGGTCAGTCTGCACGATGGTGCCAATCTCAAGAGTTGTAAGCAAGACAGGAGAGAAAGTAGTGCAGGCTGCTGCTAAGGCTTTCTGCAAGTGTGTACATGCAAAGAAAAGGCACTTCTTGGAGGCTTATGCAGCTGAATTTGCTGCTAGTTAGTAAAGTTGAAATAGGACCAGAGCAATGACATATCTTTGTCATGACACAAAGTTTTTTCTGTTAGCTGAGATAGTAGAACTTTGCGGTCTGTCACCCCGTGTTCTTTGTCAGACTGGCCTGTGTTTAGGCTGTTGGCAAGGGTCATTTTGGTATGATGAAGACAATGTCTTAATAAGAGATACGTGGAATGGGCTATTCTGACACTAAGAATTTTGATAAGGTATTTGTAAGGTTGCTGTGACCCTAATGATGTCATTAAAGTGGAAGTGAAGCAAATATAGAAGAATTTATATTTAAGCAATTGAATACAGTATTCCAAATACATTTGAACAACTTCAGCTTTTAAATTAGTACACAAACAAGATAAAAGATGCCATTTTTTAACTAAAATTAAGAACTATATGATGACAAGATGACAGTTTTAAAATTTGCCAGTCATTTTGTTTCAGGGCAAGGTAGCTGTGACCTTGACAATAACTTTTCTTTTTAAAAGAATATATTTGATTCTAGTGATTAAAAATTATTCATTTTGCTTCTTGATTTATACTGAAGGTATAACACTTTTGCAAAAATTTCAATGTGACTAACCAGAACTAAACTCAGTAGAATTAATTTTGCATAACTTAAACTGTGTCTCAAACACAAGCAACAGCTATTTTTATTTTAAACAGAACAGAAAACATCTATGAACTGAGATTCTCTCTCCTGTATATATCTCCAAGGACATGGTGTGTCCTTACACAAAGCCAACTCTGTGAAAGGAAATGTGTCACAGTATATGCAAACCAGCATTTGCAAACACATTCTGCAATGGGAAAAAGCTGTGACAGGAAGATATGACTGAGATAAACAGATGACTATTGCTTAGAAAACGTATAGAAGGCTTCCTTCATTACCGGTAAGCCAGGTGGACCTGGGGCACCTTCTTTTCCAGGTGTACCCTACAAAGCAAAAACATAAAATTAGAAAAAAAAAATAATTAGGAAGTTCAAAAAAGGGTACATTGCATTCAGAGGGCATAACAACTAAATACTGTGCATGTAACTGTATTTTAGGTCTTCATAAATTTTGAAAAGCCTTTAAGGTTATTTTTCCAATGTTTATTGTTTCTAATCATAACTAATGTTCATCAAACTCTACAAAAAAGTAAAGTACAAAACTTTTAGTACTTTACACCAGTGACTCAAATAGAAATTAAAATTTCCATAATGTATAGGAAGAATAAAAATAACAAGTTGCTCTAAAGCATCATCACTGTTATAGCACAATCTACAGATAGTACTGGTCTTGTCTGGCTACCTTTTCTTGTGGAAGAAAGTTGATTACAACTACAAGAAGTATGGAAAAGTTTAAAAATATATGTTTGGACTGAATTAAATATTTCATTTGAATATTTTTTTTCCTGATATTGCTTCCAAAATGTATTTGGAATCAATATGTTTTGTTCGGAAAATGTCCCAGAACATTTTGATTTTTTTGGATACTTTATGGTTGTACCCCAATTACATATTGGTAAGCTGTTATTAATTCATACAGTTTGAGTTACTAAGAACCCGCATCTTTCATTGATTAGTTTTTATTTGAAGGTTTGAATGCAAAGTGGTAACTTCCTATTTAAATTCCCTTCAAAATGTAGATATACTCAAGTAAATTATATTTTAATGTGCGTTCTTTTAAAAGTAAACATATGATTTTTTTTTCCCCAGATTATTCTGTTAACAGAATAACTCTCTTATGACAAATTTCTCCATGTCTCCACATAAATTAGTATGCTCAACTAACAGGTAAGTCTGCTGTCTTAAGTAAACCCAATGTTTTTAATTCTCTTCTACATAGACACTGGCACTATAAAGCCAGTATGTGTTCAGAAGAGCACCTTTTTTTTTTCCTTTTCCCTAAGTTTCAACAACAGAACCTTTACAGCAAAAAACCCAGAAGTGCATCCACCATCAGCTGACCTCTATATCATGTACTCATGGTATATGAGCCTATATGAACCATTATTTGACTTTCAGCTCTCTAGTTTGGTTTACTGGATGAAAGAGCTTTTGAATCTAATAAAATTTGCTGTGAGTGGCATTGAAATAAAAACTGGGGTGCAAGACTAGTGCAAAACTGCTTTGCAGAAAAGACTAACACGTGTATTCAATTGTTTGTGGTTACCTGTGCTCCGGGTTCTCCTCGATCACCCTTTTCACTTTGAGAATCACCATCTGGCCCCTGTAACAAAACTGCCCTCAAGATGCACATATTTTAAGAATCACGTTTTCTAAATTAAATATATCTTTATAATTTTGTTATCTTTTTAAAAAAGCATAAAAATAAAGCACAGTTAGAATGCTATTAATAGGTATTCTATTCTATTCATTCAAGGTTGGAGTAAGCAGTGTAAATACTGGACTCTAAAGAGAAGCATTTACTAGGTGGTGCTGCCTGAACATTTGGATTTAAAAGATTTATTTCTGGTCACTTACTGTAAACCCCATTGGCCCTGGAAGTCCTCTTGATCCTTTTTCTCCTTTCTCTCCTTTCAAGTCCTATTACATAGAAAATCAAAATTTAATATGGTCTCTTGGATTTTTCTGTGCTTGCCATAACACTCAAGATGTACAAATAGGAAATCCCTATGTTATCAGCAAGCTTCTTTAAGCAGAGATGGTTTTACTTAAATGATTAAGAAACAGAAACTTCTTGTCAGCACTCTCACCTAAGTCTAGGATATTTGAAAAAGAAACTGGCTCTGCACGTATTTCTGAACACAGCAAGTTCAAAACAGCTTACCTGTGATTGCATGTAAGGGGACTGGATTAAATATCCCCAGAAACGGCAAAAAATCACAAGCAAAAACCCAAATAAACCTTAGTTGCTTCACTGGAGCTACAGTTATCTCCAGTACATAAATGCAGTGGCTACCCATGCAATCCATGCCTAAGTGGGCTCAAGATTAGATTACCCTGTTATGTAGTACTGTTACAGATTGGGCAACATCCTAACGTTATTGTAAAGCCAAAGTTTATGTACTGCCAAATTATTACTTTGTTAGACTCATGCCCCAAACTATTTATGTAAGGAGTTTTGAGAAGGTTTAAAACCTTAATGCCCAATGTCTCTGAAAAATTACTACTCCCCCATGATAAACTGCCACAGCCTTGACTGGGAAGTGCTCCAGGTTGTCCATATTTGACTTAAACAGGGAAGAGCTGCTGTGTCTGAAAGCTGAATCTTGCTTCTGCAATGTTTCTCTTCCCTCCTCAATACAGTCTCAATGCAAAATTCACTTTTTATCTTAGCACACAATGGAGAGAGATTTGTGATAACTCCATGGATTAGATGCAAATTAAATAAGAAAAACAGAGTCAGAACAGGTTGAAGTCCTGTTCTGTTAATACGTGAAGACTTAAAATAGTGTATCAACTACTGCTGCTTAAGTTCTACATAAGGACAAAATGCAAGAAATTTTAATTCAGAAAGCAGTACTTAAAATGAAAGCTGAATCAGAGTATTTCCTTTCTCCAGTAGTCATTGTTTTTCCAACAGTTTCCAAGACTACTCAAGTTCCAGTAAAAACAACGAGAAAATAAGCTATGAAATGTACAGGAATGTGTTGCAAGCTCTGGCAGCTCAGTCCTGATGTTTTCAGTGACAAGGCCTAGGGTCAGCACAGCTGTGGCTTTGATACCCATTCAGAAAACCCATGTTGATTTGGTGAAGCTAAAAGTGATTTACTTTTCATGTACTCAGAGATCCAGAGCAGATGGATTACTAATAAGCATTTAGCATTCCACTGGCATCGTGCAGATGTGCAATGTGAATACAGAGCCCTTAGCTGAGCTGGCCGCACAGACAGTCTCTAAGAGGAGCTTAGTATCTAACCAAACAAGTCTGAACGATGTTAGGATGGGTAAAAAGAAATGTTATGGGAACAATGAAGATGAAAATGTCCTCTCAATTTAAAAGGTAGGAAGATGGCTAATCTGAACGTGATGTTTAACAATTTTACTACCGTCATGTTGTCTGGTCCACTTAATGTCACAATAACGGTTCCTGGTGGACCAGGGGGTCCAGTTAATCCAGTGTCACCCTTGAAAGAAAAAAGAAAAATAGAGCAATTACAAGAAGTCTGGTCTTATTGTTTCAAATTACTATTGCTATACTTTTGACATTGTGAAAAAAAATGTGTCGTTACACTTAGCTGTTAATAGAGTTATCGTTTCTGTTTGCTTGCCATTTATCTTCCAATTAAAAAAGGCATATGGAAGACTTAAGTCTACTATGAAAACCTTCTCCTAGCTGAGAAATATAAAAATGCATATGCTGATTTCTGTTAATGCATCTAGAATTAACTTAAAATTTCAATATTATTTGTTTAAAAGTTATACAACCATTTTAACTGCAAATCAAATAAAAATATCTCCTTGATTATAATTTTTCTCTCAACTGGATTGTCAATCACTAAAATACATTAACTGCCTTTGGTGACATCCTCATAACTGCAGTCTGTGTAATACAGGGAGCCAATTGTAACGTAGTGCTGGCAGATAAAATCAGTTTTCATGCGTCCTTAACATGAATACTGCAGTACACTTTTTCACTAAGGATCTTTTAGAACATGGAAAGTCCTAAATGTGATATTCCCTGCAGAGCTCAACAAAACAATATCCATAATTTCCAGTGATTTTAAGCCAGCGGAATGCCTTTGTGTGCATTTGCAGTGTAACAGCAAAGAATGCATCACTCTTTCATAATGAAGAAAGATGCTCCATGATCATCTGAGCTGATGCTAATGAATGATCAGTTCTATTTACAGAAATTGTCCCAGAAAACTTCAAGCACATTCCTGGTAGTAATTACAATGTTAAAACCAATCCCACTGTCAGATAGAGCTGTTTCAGTTCACACCTTGACCTGTGCAGGTCAGGTAGCACAACTGTGAGGTGCCTCAAGCTCTTGAAAGGATCCTGTAAGGACGTTCAGACTGACTACACTGGTCCTCCTACAATATATGTATTTTTACTCGTTTATAGAATCACAGAATCATCTAGGTTGGAAGTGACCTTTAAAATCATCCAGTCCAACCAATTTCTAGCTATTGTCAATTATGAGATAGAAAGTAAGAACATGGATGACAAGTCATCCAATTTCTATTCAAAATCTGGGAGGTTTTCTAGCATCATCAAGTCTGACACCAAAAAGATGCTGGCAATAAGAAGTTGTGAATCTACAGATGTTATAGATTTACCAATGTTTACATGCTTAGATAAGCATCTAGCAACACTGTGCACATGATACATAAATGAATTGAATGCTATGTGTTAGTAAATATTTACTACGGGCTCCTCTTAGGTTTCTACCCTTGTATCAGAAAGTTTATATCATTGGCTTTTATGTGAAAATAGTTTGTCCTTAGATATTAATTGCCACAATTCCGTTTTCCAATAAGACTTCCACACATTTCACCATAGTATATCAGAAAAAGCAGAAAACACAAGTAAAACTTTAAAAATGTTTAAAGCATTTTATACAATTACCTTTCTTCCTTTGTTTCCTATTACTTTCAGTCCCATAAGACCCTGTAAAAAAATCCCCAAATGTTATTTTTTTTAATTTTAAAAACACCTACAAAACGAGGTAATTGATGTTACACATAATAGGAAGTTTTCGTTTTTATTACCAATCTGAGACTACCTTAGGTCCAGGAGGTCCTGCTTTTCCTGGCATGCCCTATAAAATAGGAAAAAAAAATTTCCTTATTTTAAAAACTACAGTCTTCATCATCAATATAGCTGTTTTGAAGAATCCAATTTTCACATGAGTTATATCACTATTTTTATTATTTCTTCCACCTTTACAATCACAATTTGTCGTGAGTGGGTGACAGAATGCCTATACAGTCTAGTTGCAAGCATATCCATCTCTCAGATATACACATTAGTATTTAAAGTGAATTTATGGGTAATTATTTGAAAATTAAAATTTATGCTTTTGAAAACATGGAGATTATCTTGCATAAAAATAATCAAAGGGAACTGAAAAAAAAATCAGAAGTGTGCAGGAGAGGCAGGTAATTGCATTTGTGCAATTCCGTAGGTTTCTGGGAAAATAATAGTTTAAAGTAACAAGTGTGACATAAATTCATACTCACTGAAGGTCCTGGAGGGCCCTGTGGTCCAAGTTCTCCAGGATATCCTTGAGCACCCTGGGCACCCTGAATGTTAAAAGAGAAACAGGAATAAATCTCCTGGCAAGATTATGAGCAAACCACAAGGCTAAATTCAATGAACGAACAACAAACAGGAGCAGCACTGTCTCTAGATTTCTTTTTCATGCCTCAGGATTACATGGAAGTATAATTTCTCTTCACTCCTTCATTGGTTGGCATATGTTTTGAAACATGAGAAAATATATCAGTTCTAAAACTAAACTACTCAAGTGAGGATATATGTCCTGTTTAGCTGTGGATATTCTCATAATCCATATAGTCCTATTGCTAGCCCTAATAAGCTTTTAATATTTTGAATATTCTATGCAATAAATTCTGTACGTTAAAGCTTTATTTTCAAAGAAATTTAAAAATAAAATGTTTTATTTTACTTTAAATTTAATGTCCTCCACTTATTGTAACTGTCAAAAGAAAAGTCTGCTCTGCCTTCTTTTATTAATCTCGATTTTTTAAATATGTATCGTACTGTCCTGTGTTAGTACTCTAGAAGTTGAGCAGCTCTGATCTGTTCAATCTTACTTCATGTGGAATTTTTGCAGTTGGACTAGCTGGTTGTTGTAGGTGCCCTTCAACTGAACTACTCTATTTTATTCTATATGTAGGGATAAACCCCTAAATCTATGACCATTTTTTCCTCCATTTCTAAGTATTGTTGTCTGCAACCTGACTTCCCTATCTCACTTTACTAACACATAATGGACATTATTGGTTCTGATGGCAAAATTAATTACCGTTGTCTTGGTGTACTTTGTTTTGTAAAGTCAAAATAAAGACTTTGAATATATTTTATTAAAGAGAATATATAAAGCTAATAATTTTTTTTAAGACACAATTATTTTCTGGTTTAGAAATTAGTGAGATAATTGTAAAAATACTTTATGTAAAAAATATAATATATGAAAATTACATTGAATATAAAAATACTTTTTTATATATATATGCTCACATATTATATATAATGTGTTTTGCATAGAAAGATTATACATATAAAAAATTTCTATCTCATATTCTGAATTAATTCTGAATTACCTGAAGTCCAGGCATTCCTGGCAATCCAGGATCACCTTTTGCACCATACCCTTGGTCATATACCTCTGCAGGGCATCCCTGGACAATTAGACAAAAAAGAAGATAAAAAGTTATGCTGCAGAACTCTGTAGCAGAACAAATCTTCTAATACAGTTTATAGGGAAATAAGCAACATCAGGGTTGCATAATGATGGCAACTGTCAGCTATGGATAGTTCTACCTTTAAAAAAGATTTTATTAAACAGAATATACTTTTTTCAGGGATTCCAGTTCTCTGTTCGGAGCAGTCTTCACTTCTGACGTAGCTACGTTACTCACCCACAGTCTTGATCTTCAATTGTTTTAGTACTTTTTATCCCTTTAAAATACTCTTTAGCGCATCTACAGATTTCCGTATGAATTCATATGATGTTTCGGGATGAGGCTTATTTTTTTGTGTGCTTGAAAGAGTTACATGCATTACATGCAATAACAATAATTAAAGGGGAAAAAAAATTAAAACTGTTTTGTAACCTGGAGTGAATGCAACTAGTTCAAATGAAGCACCAAAGTTTGTAGCTGTTTCTTCCAGAAAGTAAACCTTCTGTTTCCCATGAATCAAGACGTTAGGAACTGTTTACCAGCAGGGAACCATCAACACAAACTGTTGATGACCAATAAACATTTCACATAATATGGTGTAAATAACTGACCTTCTCTCCTTTGACGCCAGGAACACCCTAAGGAGAAGAGCAATCATACTATTAAAACAGAAAAGTAAAAGAGACAATTGTGAGAAGACACATTCTAAACATTTTCTAAGCTCAGTGAAAATAAAATTGCTCTTGCAGCAATTTATTTTCATGGACATGGTGTATAGTCAGGTACATGTTTACTATGTCAGACTCTAATTTAAGAAGAAAGGGCATATTGTTAAACAAAAGTCCAGTCTCATGGTTACAACTCTTCAAGTGAAGGTAGAACAGTTTCGAAGCCTGACCTTAATAAAGAAATAAAATCAGGAGAACTGATACAGTAAAGATCATGTTTAGAAGTTATTAGATTTGAAGCCGCTGGAACTTGACAGACAGCATTCCTTTTCCTGTTTAGAAGTTTCTTTTAAAAACACATTTCTACAGAGAAAAAACAAATCCTATGGTTAAGGAAATGCAGCCAAAATGAGAAGTTCTAGGTTTAATTCCTGGTTCTTATTGACTTAATTACACCATATCCTCAAAGACATTTAGGGATGAACTGAGACTGCAATCTATTAAATATACATAGGACACCTTTAGAGATGCGAGTGACAAATTTTCCTGAGTATTCCTTGAGATACGAAAGATCTAATACCAGTCAGTGAATTTGCATGCACTCATTAACTAAGAAGTTGAGGCCCATGAAGTGGGCAGTCAATAAAGCATTACTTTTAACTTTGGTTTCTTCACCACAGAGTTTTCATATTAATAAAATGGAAATACCTATATATTTCAACTGTTGTCAATACCAGCCAATGTGAGACTTTATACTCCTTCAAGTGAATAGCTTTATGTGGTAGAAATGAACACAATGATGAAATTCAGACACCTACTGGAATGCCTGGAGCCCCTCTTCTACCTGGAGGACCTGGAAAACCTTGATCGCCCTGAAAGCAGCAAGAGTGACTGTTAATGCATATTATTGTTTATTATTTGGTCTGATTTTAGAAAATGTGATTACAAAAGAAGATTTTTTATGTTATCATACTGAAACTGTGAGATGTATTACCACCATATTTGGTAAAAGGGGCACAGCCACACCCTATTGGTCTTGACTTTTATCTCAGCCACCAGGTGTTATTACCTACGTGAGATCAGTTCACTGTTTCACTAGAAACGTATGATTTTCTATAGTAAGCATTCTTCTGACTCCTTCTTTCAGAATGCTGGAAGCACTTGCTCACAGAGCAAAGGAAAACTAGTAAACCTGCGGTTTAACGTTGTCTTTTCTTTTAACTGATTTCAGGATTTATGAATTTTCAACTTCAAGCTAGATACTGATAAAATAAAATTAAGTATCTATGTCTTCTATTTCAACAGAAGGACAGGCTGGACAAAACTAGTTAAGTCTCCTGGATTTAATGAAAAAAGTTTTATCTGTCAAAATATCAAACATCAATCTTAACTTTTTAGCAGAAGCCATTAGCATGTATTATTTAACTATTTATCTTACACAAAAAGGCAGCACTTTTCCTTTCTCATGATTCAAATTTTTCATACTTGATAAAGTCACAAATCACAACAAATAAAACTTGTTGTATATTGAGGGAAAAATTTAGAATGTTTTTTGGCCATTCCTAAGCATAGCCAAACACAATCTCTGTAAGATTCCGTTTGATCTGTACCTTTGTGCCGTTGCATCCTGGAACACCCGAGCGCCCAGGAGGACCAGCAGTTCCTGGTTCACCCTAAAAAGAAGTGCAAAATTGACACAAGCTTTGTTTTTGCACATTCATATTACCCTACAGCAACACTGAAAGAGTTTATGTTGGAGCAGTGTTTCACAAGACTTGACAGATTACAATGTGTTCTTAAATCATTACAATGAGTAAGAATTGCTGATGCTAAGATTTTTATCTCTAAGCTAATTGACAGGGACAATGCTGACATTTAGACTAGTGTGAGCACATTTGGCTGAGGATAATTGTGTACTGAAGACCATACTAAGAGCAAAATGGTTAAATTGGTGTCGGTTTTACTTACTGGAAGGCCTGGGGGACCTGAAAATCCAGGTAATCCTGGGACTCCCTGATGATATAAAAACAGAAGAATAATATTACAAATATTAAGCAAAAGCTCATGATGCGATTTTTCTTTGATCATATTCATAAGAAGAATGAATGCAGTATGATTCTATCAAAAGATCATTATTTCCTCTAACCCTTATGACTTTGAACCAAGGCTAATGGCAGTTTACGCACTGTTAACATAGATTGTTTTGCCCACAGGAAAAAAAACAACAAAACATCTCTTCATGGAATTCTAGTCTGACTTTTTCATAGCACACCCCAATACTAAATACATACAGCATGAACCTTGTACATAAGGTGCAGCAAAAAAGGCATAAGTTCTAAAAAACAGATAATGCACGTGCATACTTCGGGTCACAAATTTTAAAAATACTTTAAAATCATATATAATGTTTTGGTTCTGTTTTTCACAGAGTATTGAACCAGGCTGGCATTTAACATGACATTTAAGATACAAATTTGTTTAAAACAGAAATACTTACTCGTATACCTTTGGGTCCAACTAAGCCTGTAAGCCCCGGAGAACCCTAGTTCACAAATAGAAAACAACATATTTCAATATAATTGAGACCAAGACATGCAATGTTTTTAATACCAATACCAACACATGCACATGACACTATGTAAATAAATATATTATTTGCCTATTACAGACACTAAAGCAAACAAGCATTTAATACAACTCACATAAATCGTGGCATCTTGCCATCCCTTTCAGTGTTTACAGGGGATATATCTCATCATAGGTCAAAAAAATAACAGTCAGGGTTTGTTGAGAAAGCATTTGCTATGGATCTGTTCAAACTGTGAGACCTGGAAGTGCTTCCCTGTGAGGAAAAACTGGAAGGCTCCCTGATACGGATGATGTCCGTGTAATGACCAGGTACATGCATGTACCAGCTACTCCCCTCTGCACTCCTGCACGTGGAAAGGAAAGCCAGGAGCAAGCTGAAAGTGACCTAAGCAGGACAGGAGAGCAAGGCTGAAAGAAGACAGCAAAGCATGCCACAGCACAGTCTAGACAGAACCTGCTAGAATTGGTTCAAGACACGTTGAGCTTTACTGATAATAAGACACTTTTATCATTCCCAGAAAGGAAATGGGGAACGTACAGAACTGCATAGCTCCTAAAAACCCGGGCGACATTTTGTTTAAGACAATGTACAGGCGTTGAATAGGAAAAGCTAACTGGAATACACTGCAATAGATGGCACTCAGGCTAAAAGAGATGTTCTTGCTAGAGAAATGATCCTTAGTTTTTGCCATTCTTGCAAAAGTTATTACACTTATTAAAAGGGAAATGCTCTACTAAACACTTTTCAGTGAGTTCAAATAAATGGCTCATCAACATGTATGAGATCCACCATGAGCATCAGTTCCACAAGATACTGTAAAAATGAGACAGGACAGAATAACACAACAATAGCCAAACAAATCAAAATTATGAAACCTATTTGTATAAAGTACAGATAAGTGCTGGAGCCACATTAGCGCAGATCCTAGACGTAATGTGATTGTGGCAGCACCTTCCTAATTTATACTATGGCTGCGTTCAGACCATATTTACACACAAATAATTTGTTCACCAAAGTCAGTTTACTGATCACAGTAGGAGTGCTGTTCCTCAAGACAAATATAAATACAATGGTTTTTAATGAGCAATTTATTTGTTTTTATCTGCTCATGCAGGAGTCATTGAAAATTTATATTAGGTCTCAGTTTAGGCATATTGGAAAGAAAGAAAGTCCAAATCACTGAAGTCACTCTCCATACTGCAGGCAACTAGGTATTTCCTAAACTGACCACAACAACCTTTCCCTTCAAATTTTCTTAAATCTGTTTTTATTTGTCTCAGTAACAGCTTGTTTTCTCTCTTACCATCCATAGATGTCAGAGTATACTGTTAAGACAAAATTGAGGTTATGCTGCTAAAGTATATTTAGACCCATGTTCATTGCCTCTTGCAGTTCAGTCCAGGTGCTTTAGCACTGGCCACTGCAAAAGCCCATGCTCCTATCAGCTACTTTGACTCAGTCAAAAAATGACCATTGCCGCTGATGAGCGCACAACATCCCTCACCAAATAGGAGACTCTGAAACAGGTTTTGTTTTGGTTTGGTTTTCTAATTCTCTGGGTAGAATTCTCTACCCAGTCAGAGCTCGCTTTCACAGTCAAGCACAGTAGTTTCTCTGTGTGTGTCTCTTGTGCCTCACATATACACCTACCTTTGGTCCCTGTGGCCCTGGAGGCCCTTCTGGACCAGGAAAGCCTCTATGACCAGGTGGACCTGGAAGACCAGGAAAGCCTTTTTCACCCTGTAAACATTAAGAGAATGACGTTCTTAAAATATCCATGAATTCTCCTTTTGATAACTTATTTCTAAGGCATTCATTACTTTCAGTACCTCTTAACTTCGACAGATCAGTTTGCTCCTGTGGCAGATATGTTACCCTTGCCCATACTGACCTGTTTTGTCATCCAGCCTATATGCTGTCTTGGCCACATGGTATCACTGCAGTAAGACACTCATAAGTATGGCTGAAGGTATCAGAAGACAACAGTACTCAAGATTTTACATAGTACAGAAGTTAACTGGCAGCATGAAAAGTTTAAGAAAGCAGCTGATATATTCCTTGTTAATATTGCTATATCATGTTTAGTCCCTACAAGCGACACAAATCCAAATCCATTATAGCAGCCCTAATTTGTGGCTGCTGCTCTACAGCAAGGTCAGTTCCAAATCATCAGTACCTCTCTTCATGCAAGCCATGGAAAGAGTGGGAGTCAACTGCAACAAAACCATCTAGATAGAATAAGAGAAGTTTGCTTTAAGCAACAACTTTATAAATTGTTCTGAATCTCAGAGATTAAGACACTCAATTACTTTCTCCTCTGTTTTTTAAGGTGACGTTCAAATAACCAAACCGGTTTTGGTAAAGGAAACAAAAGATTAAAGCTACATGAAGAGAATACAGGAGGCTAAGTTACAATGGAAGCGGCATTTTCAGTTTTTTATTTAAATATAATGATTATGCAAGTCTTATCTTGGATAAAATAAAGTGCTTCAAGGCTAGAAATTCACAGAAAAGGTGTTTCAGCTCTTTAGATAGCAGCAATTTAGCATGCTCAACTTTAGGTCAGTGAAGAGCTGCCTATTCCAGACCTTTTACATCACAGCGTGGCATGGGAGAGAGAGGATGGAGTCATCGATTCTCTCACAGCCAATTATTCCCATTGCTTTATCAGGGTAGAGTTATACAAAAAAGCATTTGGAATTCTGCTGTGCAGAAGTTCTGGTATCTTATTATTTGATATACAAGATAAGATCCAAAAGAAGCCTCAGGGTAGTCAAAATACCTTGGCTTGTCCCTCCACCAATTCTTGCCCTTCAAAATCCCACAAACTCAACAGATTTTAAATAGATTCTGAATTTAAAAAAAAATAACAAACACTAAAAGATAAAATATCATCCCAGAATATTTTAACACAAATCAAAATAAGAATTGCATTAATAAGTTTCTGTGATATCTGTATCATGAACCAGCACAGCTTTTTGCAACAAATCATAGAATCATAGAATCATAGAATTGTCTAGGTTGGAAGGGACCTTAAAGATCATCTAGTCCAACCATCAATCTAACTCTGACAAAAAATAAATATGAAATAAAAAAATAAAAATAAATAATAATTAAAAAATAATATCACTAAACCATATTCTTGAGGACCATGTCAACCGGTCCTTCGAACACCCCCAGGGATGGTGCCTCAAACACCTCCCTGGGCAGCCTATAGGCACCCAGCCTATGGGGAGGATGAAATCAGTTATTTCATCCACCCCAAGAAAAGCAAAGGAGGCTAATGCTATCCCAAGACGTGCCGCTGGAGGGGGCGAGGCACTAACTCACGGGAAAAAGAAAGGAAGAAGAGGAAGAAGCCGTCGGTCATCCTCCACCGCGCTCGCTGCCCCCCGACGGCAGCGGGGACGGGGTGCCCTCCTGACACCTCCACTCCTCTCCGAACACTACAGCCAATTTCATCCACACGTTCTTCTTGACAGATCACGAGGATCAGAGCATCCTCAGGTTGGGGAATTTCTTAAAGTTGAGCAGTTATCAAAACGTATTGATTAACGTAATTGTTCCGACTTTCCAAAGCTGCCTGAAAAACTTCAGCAGTGTAAACAATGATTAACTCCTTCCTACTAATTGCTTAGTTGCTTTAACATGGAACCGATGAAGACAGGTTGCAGGTATTCATTCTAATTAATATTTCTCTTTTAGTGGGCAGCTTATTTTTTTCTAATCTTTCAATTGGTCTCAATTTTGCTGGTTAGGAAAAAGTCAGGTTAAGACTAAGAACATGAAAAATAAGCACCAAGATTTTACTAAAGACATGAGTATTCTCCTTTCCTGCTCATGAAAATATGTTTTAATAATGAACGTATTTACTTTGAGAGAACTTTTCTCTGCCACTGAAATGAAGCTTCCTAAAGGCAAGAACAGCAGTATTTACTGTGGTGAAATATGACATCTTTTCTTGGTAATAAAAGTACAGGAGGAAAGTTGTGAGTAGTTCTTTACTGGCCAGATGTTTTGATCAGTGGGACTAATCACAACCCTAAGCGTATATAGACATCTGGAATTTACTGAGAAGGTTCAGTTGGGCAATGACTGTGTCCACAGTTAGCCTGAATGACAACCATGACTTCTTTAATAATGCCCCTTTCATTTGTGAATCAGTTGTTTTTCCAATTACAAGCAGGAGTTTGAAAGAATTTTTGGCATTTGTGTAATTCAGGTTTGTATAAAAGCCGCTCCGAGCCTCTGCCAAGCTACTACTGGCAACAGCCAGGCTGCGGCTCTGTTACTTCTGATGGATTTGGTGCTGTTCCCTCACTGCTGGCAAGGTGATCCTGATTAGGACCCAGAAACTCATCCCCTGTCTCGGTCCACAGGAGATTTATCTGTTTGGTAGTGGTGCATCTAGCTTTCCTTCAGGAACTGGAAAAGGCAGGGGGGGAGATGGGCAAGGTCTAAAGATGGGAAGAGGGAAGCACTGAACATGACACTCTCGATGGCATTATGAAAGCTGTAACAGGAGAGCTGCTGCCAGGGTAATGGCATCTGTGGACATTTGTTAGGAGTTTGTGAAAGGGACCCAGTGCTTTGGACAGTTGTACTTCTGTTGGTGTTCAAACATCATGCAATGCTGTAAACAAGCTTACGCATTTAAAAAAAAATAAATTAAAAGCCTTCTTAGTTAAACAGTGTGTCCTTCTGCAATTCTCTGTAGACTCTGTTGACAGAATACTGTCACACAATAAATTCACTTGCAATAGCAACTCCACTAATATATTAATGATTTCCAGGGATAAGCTAATCTTAAAAGAGGAAAAATATATTTGTTCTTACCTTATTACCTTTCATGCTATCGCAAAAGCAGGGACTTTTACCTTTGCACACACAGCCCTGAAAAACAAGAAGACAAATTTTATAATAAAATTATTTTTCTCATTGTGTCATTTGGCGAGGGGCAAATGAGATCTCAGTGGTTTTAGTAAGGCAATTTTTTCACAATAGAACAACAACTTCACTAATACAACTTTAAATAAAAAAAAAGGTTTGTGAAGAGTGTCAATTCACAATAGTGGAAAAGACCTCATTATTCCTCTGCACTATCTTTTGAGACAGATAAGGGCACTAGTTTAACTTCACAGTTGGGGTAAAGGCCAAGAAGCCATGCTTAACGCCACCAGGATTATAATATCAGTATGAAGTGTAAAATTCAAGAGTTTGGCTCACAGCACTAAACACTGATGATTCTTTAAAAAACTTACTATAGAAACAAACACATATACTGATACTGGTTTAGATTACAACGGTATTATTTTTATTTTAATCTCTTAACCAATAATTTTCTGACATTTTTCTAGCTGCATTCACCTCCTGACACTGGCTTATAGTACCCAATAGAATTACAGAGGACCCTCAACTTTGTTGTTTCTTAATTCTGGAGGTTTCCTGAGTCAAGCTGTGTCACAACGAGTGACATCCCTCACACAGGGATGTCCCCACTCCTGCAGCGAGTCCTGGGCTGTAGCTGCTACCAGCACTTCTGTATCTTTAGGTGGGTCTGCAGTTCAGAGCCCTCCTTGGAGGGCTGTGTTGAGTCTGTGACCCCTACTGCTGCAGTATGGCATGGCTATCTGGGGGAAACTACAGTTTGGGAAAATTCAGCGATTAATCCAATATGAAGAGACATTCTTTTTTTTTTATTGGTCACACTTAAGTGAAACAAAAATCACATAAAAATAATCCTTTGTTAGATGTAAATATCATACATACTAAAATATCACTGATATTACTGAAGCCATATATTTCATACAGACGTAAGCTGCATTTATTGTCCTTCGTTGGACACTTAAATTTTTTCCTTTGTTTTTGAAGGTCTTGCTGAATGACTTTTTTAATCATACTACTGCAGAAAGAGAGTTATTTTTCAGTTTATCCTCCCAACTAAGTATATATGTTTATCACAATGACAGTATACTATGGTATGGATACAGACAATAAGAAAGGGGCAACTATCACATACTGGTTATGAAGATGTTTTCTAAGTCACATAAAATTTAGAAAAGACGGAAGAACTGTATTTTTTTTTCTTACAAGATTAAAGCCTTCAAGATGGTATGATATGAAATTTCTATTTAGATCCTGAAGACAGAATTAATTAACCCCTACAGCTGGTCATAATACAACAGCAGCACTGTTCCAAATTTGTAACTTTTCCAGTGCTGTTCTCAAAAGAACAGAAAACAAAAGTTAGAGGGAAAAAAATGTTCACCATTACAATTTAAATGATAATGTCAGATTCTCATTAAATTTAAGTTTTCCTATAGCAATCTGTTCAGGTAAAACATTTTACAGAATTGAAAAGCATCTTGTCTTCCCACAAGCTACAATCCATTTCTTTTATCTTTATCATCCAAAACTGAGGTCTGTGGTATCAGCTACCTGCTTCCATTTCTTCCATATTCAGGGTGTTAGTCTCTTTCCATTGATTACATGGGAAATTTGACATCTAGTTTGGAACAACTCCTCCAGTCTCTTCTGGCGCCTCTTTTAGGATGGAGGAAAGATGTTGCAAATACTTGCTGTTCTCTGTGGACTAGACAATTACTGACAGTAGCTGCCTGTCTTTTAGGTGGCTAAAGTTAGTTGAGATGATAACACCATCTATTAATTTAAAAATAGATGCAGGGGGTATTTCTCCAGTGAACAGCTATTTTAATGTTCTTTTACAAAATAAAACAGCAATTAGAATCAATTGGCCATGACAAGCAAATTCTCCAAGAAATGATTGTGTCTGCCTGTGCTCTACAGACAGATCAATAGGTGATTATGATGTCTCAAGCTACATTTTCAGAGAGTTGCAAATATTAAATACTTAATTATTTGGCATATTTAAAGAAGACTCTTTATTCCCCTGATCTGACAACTAAAATTCAAGGAGCACTGCACCAGAAATTTGGAAAACAGGGGTGTCATGTAAAACAGAAACCATATGACTATACTACCTTTATTATTATTTTAATCAATATTATTTTATCACCAGAGACACAAGAATAAATACTAGTGCAGAATTAACAACAAACAGTATCCTGATTTCTTCTTGGTGAGGTCTATCACTTTGGCACTGGATAATCTAAATTCACCAAGTAAGTTATATGATAGATGTCTTAAGCCTTTAAGCATAAATACTAGAGGATAAAGTGACATATATCTCAAAACAATTTTGGCATAGTCTATTAGACAACCAATTTTCTTGTTTCCTATTCAGTAACGGTACCTTCCATCCCAAAGTATTCTCTTCAAAATAGGTGACAGAGGTTATATGTCTGCTAAGCAGTATAAAACCACTAACTGTTCAATGTTCAGCATCCTAAGGAAAGATGTAAACACAGTACACAATAAAAGTAGTCTTAAATTGCAAGCACTGCATTTTACTGCTGTACAGGGCTGGTGAGTGACTCAAGCTACCACATTCTTAAGTCTTGCATATGAAAATTGCAAATTAACAATAGGATCTATGAGACCCATTTACTCAGCTGTCTCAACTGCTGAAGCAAAGATTTAGTTTACAGATTTAGTGGACACATATCTGAGTTCAGTAAAGGTGCTGTTTTATTGAGAAAAAAATGCTTACAGTATTCCAAATTCTCTGAACTTCTTCAGTGTAACTGGGATCATATCCTGTCTGACCAGAGAGAGCTTTCCTGATAAATAGCCACAGGTGGCTTCGAATTTTCCTAGTACCAGTTTATTCACCATTATAATTCTATAGACCTTCATGGAGTTGCACTTTTTTTCTACCTGTGAAGCTAAAACTAGAAGCAGATTCTTTGCAGTATTTGTATGCAAAGCACAGTTTTCAGAACATGTAGAGAAATCACCAAATGAAATGACTCTTCTATAACAAGTATAATCTGCAGAAAGTTTTATACGTACAGATACAAGAGAAATTTTTCACTTACAATCACAGCTAATTCAATGCGAAGTTAATGCATGAACATGCAGAAACTTACGATGCTACATAACTAAACAAGGTTATTAAACTATTTAAAGAAAAAGAGCCTTTGCTCTTCAAGAAGTCAGAACGCTTAGAACGTGTTTAATTTGCCATTAGTAAGCTTTCAGATCAATTTAGGTCCTTTTGTGTATGCATCTCACTTTAAACTAAACTGAAAAGACCAAAGATGATTTTACATTACACAGTCAGTTAGTTGGATAATACTACATGTTTTGGCATATGATTTTTACGTAAGATTAGATTCTGCCTTCTGTAAAGGAGCCTTGAACCAAAAAATCATTGCTCACTTACACTACTGGATGTTTCCGCATCCTTGCGAGAAGCCTGCAGCTCCTTTACCAAAGGATCGTAACAAAACAAGAGTATATTGCCAGGTTATAAGACAAGGACACTGAATATTAGTTATTAATGGCTTATTCAAAATCCTTACAATAACATCTCCATAAGTAAATTCATTAGCAAAGCTACAGGTTTACTGCATGTTTTTCAGTATTGTGATTTTTATAATAATCACCTACATTTATTTTAAATATTTAGATACAGTAGATGGCACTAGATTTTTGATCTAAAAATCAACCCTAATAGATAAAGCCAGATCATTATACGAATAACAAATCAAATGAATTCACCAATGCACCAAAACTTTAAAAACCCCAACACTTGCTTGGAGTAATTTATATAGAGTTCCTTTCAAAACTGTTTTTGAGTGACAGTAGTAGTATTCTATGTTCTTTAAATAATTACAGTCGTACATGCTGAAACACATTTTCTGCAGCGGCTAATTTTTTGTTCGGTTGGTGCCCCCTTATCTATAACACTGAATTGCCCTTCCTACACTATGGGATTGGATTCTATGGGGTTCTGACCTCTTCCTGCCCCCAATTCAGAGACTAAATTAAGTACCTGCCTAGAAAGTGTTCCAGTCCTCTCCTCCACTGAATCCCTTGAAGAAATGACAAAGATAGAAGGAAGAAATAACGGAGAACAGACAAAATGAGCCAGTGAGGGTGATGAGCCAATATTTCTCCATTGATTGCCTTTTGGAATGGCATGTATGATGACAGAACAGTCAGAGTATTGGTTTGCTTTTCCAGATCCAGAAGATCAGAGTAGGTCAGCTGTGATTCCAAATACATATTTGTATTAAAAATACTGCACCCAGGACAGAGAGGCAGCAAAGTGTGCTGCTGCAGGCAACAGGCACTGTATTCTTTATGTTTCAGGTGAAGACTACATCAAGACCCCACAGGCTGAGTAATAAAGACATTCATATGAAAGCTGAGATGAAATTAAATGTGTTCTGTAGGAATACAGTAATCTGGTTGCAGTGGGACTTAAGTTTACACTTTTAGCCTGATTGGTCCTTGATTTCATGGGTGAACTCCACTAATGCCAGAGGTAAATACTGGTTAACGTAAGTGAATCCTAGATTCATAGAATTGGCTAGATTGGAAGAGACCTTTCAGATCATCAAGTCCAACCATCAACCTAACACTGACAAAAACAATCACAAAACCATCTCTCTAATCACTATGTCTACTCGTCTTCTAAATCCCTCCAGGGATGGTGACTCAACCCCTTCCCTGGGCAGCCTGTTCCAATGCTTAATAACCCTTTCAGTGTAAAAATTTTTCCTAATATCAAATCTAAGCCTCCCCTGATGCAACTCGAGGCCATTTCCTCTTGTCCTATTGCCTGTTACTTGGGAGAAGAGACCAACTCCCGCCTCTCTACAACCTCCTTTCAGGTTGAAAGATGACTGTGCAACATGAAGAATTTTAAGATGAATTAAAAGCAGTACAAATGATAGCCATTAATTACTCCAGACAGTAAAAATAACCCATGTGTCCTCTCTCAAGAGGGTGGTGAAGCTGCCACTTTCATTCATTGGTGGTTCTAAAGGCTGAGCAGCCTCATCTTTAAAAATGAAAGCTTGATTTTTCATTTAAACTTGATTTTTATTAGCATTTCACCTATCCTGCCATTAGGTCTTTATCTTCTAATTTCAAGGATCACTAAATTAGAACTCCATCAAAACACGGAACAAGACTTATGGGATAAGATCTATTTTTCTGTGATCTGTTGGGGTTTTTTTCCATCTTCCTGCTCATTCAAGGCATCCTGAGTAGCCTACAAATATGCAGGTCATCACAGCGGTCCCTTCAAAGTGGAAGTAAATTATCAGCTAATTTCCAGTTTTACGTAGTTGCTCTTAAATTCCAGTACCTATTAAAAATTACGTATCAGTGAGACAGCTCCTTTAAGAGTCTTAATTATTAATTTCTATGGCTGCTGACACACCAAGATTTCTGAATTCTTCCTGAGCTGTCTCAGTGCAGAGCAATCACTTTACACATTCCAGAGGCATCTATAAACCACAACCAAGCACATAGAATAATATTGCTCAAATAGTTGATGTTAATACAGTACTTAAAACTACAAAACTAAAAAGAACATTTCTCTAATGTTCTTTACTACATGTTTTCTATTACATCTAGTAAAAGTGGGTGTAAAGCATTATGATTAGAGTAAGGGGAAGTTTTTGCTTTAACATTTATCTACAGTACAGACTTGCGTTGGGGTAGGTACACTGCAGAGATGTGAAATGCTGCACTTTCTGAAGGACACTATGGTGCTAGTGAAAGCTTCTAACTTGAACACAGTTATGTTTTTGAAATTTTATCATAATGTGCTCAAGCAGAGGATCTGAGAGCAGAGCTGTATAGAAAAAAGTTCCCACTCTGGAAAAGGCTACATAAGGAAAATCTTTTCCTAAATCTGATGCACCTGTGTTAGGATACTCAGCTAGACGAGCAGAGTCAGTAACTCTATCTAGGCATGGTTAGTAGATACGTGACCCCGGCAGCATATTCCTCATGTTGCACAACTGTAAATCACCATGTAGCATACAAGGTACTGGAGAATGAAGTCCCCTCACTCCAAAACATTGCTATCAAAACAAAATCCCAGTCTCACAATTACAATCTGTATACTAAAAGTTTTTCATGCATTCTAAGCATCAAACATGAATTCATTAAAATTATCAAAGACCACGAAGAACTTTGTGTTTTTTTAGTGATTGCTGGACCAGTACAACAAAACCAAATTATTAAGCCTTCAATAAATATAGACAACATAGAGCAGAAATAGGAGATGATGAGATGAAGGAAAATATGTCAGTTCCCAAACCCTGAAACATTGTGAAGTCACTTGTGAACTGGAAGGCAGCCAGACATTCCTACCTTAGAAGACTTCTGTTAACAGCCATGTGTGCTATCAAAATTCACTGCATTTTGCCTACCAGTGGAATACCTAGCACCTGACAAAAATTATTTCATTTTGCTTTCCATTATAAAGAAATACACCTGGAACTTTAACTAATAAACAGCTTGGTCAATAATATCTAACATAGGGAGACTGAATCTCAAAGGGCACGGTGGAAGACAACTGTAATGCTACAGGCAGTGCAGTTGTTGAATAAGCTCCATTAAACACTTGTAATGGGAACCTTGCTCAGGGAATAACTACTGAACTAATATCCCTCCTTGGTGAAATAGGCCTTTTATTACTGGTTATGTGCTGCTCTCAGTGTGAGATGCAGAAGAGAAATCCTAAGCATTTACCATCATAGGAAAAAAACATTCACAACACCTCACAGAAACAGGATTTTGTGTCTAACTTACTGTGATCACACAATATGAACACACAACATGTCTCCATCTGACCTTGGTAAGAATTTCATTACTTACTATCCTTAATTTTAAACTCTCAGGAGCTCATTTGGAAGGGATTTTTTCTTTTCTGTAATATAAAGATATAATTATAATGGCATTTGCAAACCAACTATGGTAAATGGCTGATATGGAGAAACAGAAGAAGCTGCTGTAGACGAACATCTAAACAACTTACTATTATGTCAATGGAACATGTGTATGAAAACCCTGTTTCACTTCAGCTATTGAAATAATTTTGAAAACTTTCCCTTAGTTTTTAAAGCAAAAACCTGCTCATAAGAGCTTTGTATAATAACATTTTTGTGGTGTTAGCCAAATCTCCTCATTAAAACCATTCATATTTATCACAATAAAAAAAAAAAAAAA
>VXAK01002273.1:0-30558 GCA_013399435.1 Arenaria interpres
ACCCATGCTTCTATCTAAACTAATCTCCTTAAAATAAATGACTGAATCCTTAATTCATCTGATATTTGCAGCCTAAAAGAAATTATTTGCTGGACAGCAGTAAACATTTGCTTTAATTTGGTCTTGTCTTTTCCCTTTCATTACAGGGGCATGTTTTAAGACCCTGCAAGCTGTGTTACAGATTTTCTGCTCTAGAGCAGAAAGGCCAAAGAATTGTTTTTTCCAACATTTTTTGACCAACTACAGTTTATTGAACAGTGCTATATCTTGACTTTCTCAAATCTTGTTTACTTGATTTGACATTATCATAGATGGGAGCAAAATCTGTATATATCATAGATGGCAAATCTGCACCTGTACTACTGTAATAGTAAGCTAAGAAGTTCCATCTAGTCAGAATGAAAAAAGAAAAATAAGCCCAAGCTGTGTCGATATCTTCTAAGAGTCTTGAGAACTATGAGTGCCAATTATACAAACCACCTTTGTGTAACTTTGAGATCTTTAGTAAGAAGTTTTACATAACCTTTCAAGCGCAATAAATCAAAGTGTGACTCTTCAAAATTGCTTCTCTGCATTCAGCCATGAATTTCATCCTCGAGTTGGATTTCTTGAAGGGCAGCAACAGACCTTTACCAGTACAGACCTTTCTGGTTGTACTTTAAGTAGCAGAAAATGAATTGGTTTGATCTGGCTGATGTAACTATATTTATTCCCCTTATAATCCTTGTCCTTTTTTAAGGTTTTTCTTGTTCTATGCAATAGTTCTGTAACATTTTTAAATGGAATTACAACCAGATCATAAGACGTACAAGGCCTGCTTTTCCCCTACCTTTTTTCTTCCGTACCGATTCCTATCTGCGAAAACATCTGCAAAATGCTAAATGGCAATCAGTACAGATTAAGTTACTACAGAAATGGTCAGACAATGGAAAAGGTGCCCCATAGCATAGTCTTTTAGTTCTCTGAAATCAGTGCACAATGCATCATAATTTCAAAACAGAAAATATAGAAGTAGTCCAAAACCTAGTGGTCTGATTCTAAGCAGCACCATCCAAGTCACTGTTGTCCCAGAGCATTGGATTTTATGGTGATTTTTTCATGCTGTTTTCAGTGTCACTTGATTATTTGCTCTTTGCTCTTAGCTTTGGACAGTAACAATTTTATTACTGGAATGAGGGAAGAGATGAAAAAAAATCCCTAACTGATTAGTTAGGGAGACTATTCTGGAAACTTTTAGTGCCAGTTGAGAAATCTGAGTTGCTATAAGTGAGGTGTTTGCTGGTACATACCAAATTAATTGTTGGTCTCAGGACACTTTGTATAGTGTAAAAATCAACTTCATATTGAAGCACGGGGATCATCATTCTTCCAATTGAACAGAATAAGGAAGTAAACTCCCTTCAAGAACTGGTTTCTGCAGAAAAGCGGTATCTGCATATACACAGTATAATGGAAAAAATGTTTTTTCCCTGATGCAGATAAATAGAAGTTTTCAGTCTGCAAACCTCAAGCTTAAAACCATATGTGGGTCACTGTAAGTTAATTGATAAGGTTAAAAACTAGCATTGGTCATTTATACTGTCCCATAAACATGCCTTGTTCATAGGCATAGATGGACGATGCCAAGTAGATAATGGAAGTCTGGCCACAGAATCTAGAACTGTGAAGGCACAGATGCCACCAGTGCAATCAATACAAATGGTGACATCTTTACGAGAGCAGGGACTGCTTAGAGTGTGCTGTAACCATTAGGTAAGATAGATCACTCTTGCTTGTACTGTCTCTGGTTTAGAGAATTGTATTCTATGCAAAATGGAGCTTTAACAAGGACTAAATATACCCCTTGCCTAACATACGGGAGTCTTTGACTTGCTATTTGGGCTATTTTCCTACGAGCTATGGGCTCAAATCACCTCAGAAGACAAGGAAGTTGATGTCTGGTTTACTACAGGCTAGAGAGATGCTGTATCACCTAACACCTTGCATACAAAGGATGCATCTTCTTCCTGTGATTTGAAAGAAAAGGCTGCTACTCTCTCCTTCCTTCCCCTTTCAATTTATGGTGAAGGGAAGGATTTACAAGATACCCTCTTCCTAAGACATTTCCTGTCAGCTTCCCACTGAACTTATTGGCTTCCACAGATTACATTCAGAGAAGGGATCTGAAAGTTACTGAATCTCATTATAATGGCTTAAGATGCTACTCTCTTCAAAGTCTGCCCAGTCCTTTTGTCGAAGTTCTTAAGAAAGCGATAGATGATAGTGTTTGTGATCTTAGCTCTTCCTTTTAACAGTTATAATTAATTTAGGATGCAAGATGTTTAGGACAACTAAGAGGCAGGTACGTAGCTGGGAAGAGGAAAAGTAAATGGAAGATCCAAAATGTTTAACAACTTAGCTTTTCTTGATAAATGTTTTAAACCAACAAGTTACTTCCTTGTAAATTTAGAAAAGGTCTTTATATGGAGCAAGCCTGAGATATTATTATAGTCTTGTAGCAGCTGCTACTTCATTCCAAGAAAGGGCAGTCCTTCATGCTTTTTGGAAAGCAAAAATGCTATGGATTTGGCCATTGTAGCGGAAGATATCCATTATGTCAAATGCAAAATGCAATAGTCATGTCACGTCCATGCTAGATTCAGCTTGATGTAGTTCTGCCTTTTCAGTTTCTTTTCACAGAGCCTAAGCAATGTGGCCACCTGCTGAATCTCTCTTTTGATTAGTATGTAAAGAATCTTTTGTTTGGATCAGCTGGACTCCTTTGACTTCTCAGCACTGAAGGCTCAGCAACAGTTTCCTTGTGGCTTTTCTTAAACCTCTCCAAGGGTTTTCTGGGGATAACTTGGGAAGCTTCCAATTCAGGAAAAGATAGTAAAATTCAGTTCCTTTTCCACTTAGCTGATTTCTTACTTTGTTGTATGATATTAACTGAGATTGGTCTAAGCTGCTGTTTCTAAATACAGTTTGTGTCATGGCAGAAAGTTGCAGCACTGCTTTACCTGTAGAATTCAAATTTTCTTAAACTTTGGGGATCATCTTTAATAACTGGCTAAAAATGAGCTCATATTTACAATCCTTTCTAGAATTCCTTGCCCAAAGAGAGCTGTGATTCTTACAAAAATTTTCAGTAAACTAAGCCATAGGTAGTTTTCTGTCATTAAGTTTCTGTGTATCTTCATGGAAATTTTGTTTCTTATTTCTTCTTATGCAAACAATGCAGTTAAAAAGTAGAAGCAGGTAAAGACTGCAGCATGAAAGAAATTAAAAACCTCTGATGGGGTATTATTTTGCAAATAGAAGTAAAAGGTTCACCTAGGACTCTTATCTGTGTTAGAAGAATTGATTGTCTGCATCGAAATATAGGAACAATAGTAATATGATTCCAGGGGACCTTAAAAGACCTCGGATAAATGAGTTTATTCCGAGTAAAATAAAATGGGAGTTATTCAATGGCTGTGGGAAACACACTGTCTCATCCTCGGAATTTTCCAGCTTGGTTTAAAGCTGTCCTCATGGAATAACTCCATATACAAGATCATTCTGCCTTGTAGTTTAACTCTTGGCTTTTGACATAGCTGTTGCACGACACAGGTGAACTACCTGATAATTATCAGAACTTGCTTCTCAGAAATAGACGTAAATCAAAAGTAATCTTTCCTGTCAGTTCCTAAAAGCCGCAAGTGTAAAAACAAGTAGGTGTGATTGCCATGCTTTGTCCTTGGTTGCTGCACCTACAGCGTCAATTTCACCAGCAACTTTCATCTCCTCCCTTTTAAAGGCTTATAATAAACAGGCTGCTCCCCTTACCACATTAGTTTAATAAATCTGCAGCTGTCATAAAGGAGGATACTACATGATTTTACAGATCTCAAGGTCACAAATCAGCAAAGAAAAAGGCTATGGAATTTATTTCTCAAAAAAAGATGTTTTCCATGTCCCTCAAGTTAAATATATATTCCTTTTGGATATGGAAGAACATGACTTTTTATGCTTTTCTGGCCAGCTAATGGAGGAGCATGCTCACCTATCCCTGTTAGAGACTTCATTCAGTAGAAAGCCATAATTAACAGGAAGACCAGCCTGGAAAGCTGACCAATAAAATGTCTGTCAGCTTTTTCTGATGCACATTCCTACTTCATCTATCAATTTTCTAGCAACCAAGCCTGCTCTGTCACAGGTTTGGATTGTGGGGAGACTCTTGAGTTTTCGCTAGAAGAGGTATGAAAACACGCTAGTCCAGATTAGGAAGCGTTGAGCAGCAGACAGAGCTACAATACATTAGATGGCACCACACTTGTGGCTACTCCTGGTCTTATGTTAGATCCACCCCACAGAGCAATTGTGTTTTGGTCCATGTGCCCTGTTAGCTCCCTGGGAAGCATGCTTTGTGTTCCAGCATGAGAATTTGAGTAAATTTTTATTTTATTGCCAAATATTAATTCTAGCTCCATTTTTGCTAGATTCTAAACTTTCAACTATTCATTTGTCAGTAGAGTGGCAATGGCTTGTTGCTGCAGGATGTACTGCAGTACTCATTTCTACTCTCAATTCACCAAAGCAGCCTTTTTCAGCATGCCAGAGGTACAACTGCAGTTAGTTAGGCAGAAAGAGCTTTAATTCAAATCCTAGTTTTTGAGCTTAAGCTTTTTCTCATAAGCTTCTCATGATTTCCACATCTACCAAACTAATTTGCTGGGAGCCTTATTTTCATTATATAAAAAATGTTTTAGTTCCAGCTCTCATTCTATTCCATTTACAAACATTTTATTCTAATTCTGCCAGACCTTTGCCACTCTTTTTCTAGTTCCTGTTAATAAAATGCACAGCTTCCTGGTCTGCATCCTGTTAGTGCTGACACAGGCTCCTCATATCCAGTATAGATTCGTGCCCTCAAGGACAGGAAATGTTCTGCTTTGCTGATTCAAATCTGACCAGAAATAACGTGGACTAAGAACCTTTTAAGAGGGAAAGTTTAGCTAAGAACATGACAGTCTAGAATGTAACAGTCAGAATTATAAACACAAAAGGCAGAAATATCAGAACTACCTTGGAAGTCCTTGATAAATGGTAACAGTAATAGTAATGAAACATAACCTGAGAATTTAGCCTAACATCAGCATTCTTCTTTGCATGTTTTTCCTTTCTAAGGCTTTTTGTTGGTTTTTGGTTTGGTTTTTTTTGTTGTTGTTGTTGTTTGTTTATTTGTTTTTCAATGTATTCTCAGCTGTATGACTTGCTATTTACATTGGTTTGAGCATATATCAATGTCAACTTATGCTATTTAACAAAGGTTTTACAAGTGTTTCTGCGATTTAATGTTGCTGATAACAACTTGTGTATGGAGTCACCCCATGAGGATGACAGCTTTAAATCTCCTATTTAAGCTGCCATTTGTGTCAATTAAATGCTGTATGTGGTTAACAGTGGTTTGTTCTTAAAAATATTAACATTACAAAAACTTCCTGTGGAACTGGCAACTTCTGGACAAGAAGGACTTATAGACAAGAAGCAAAGGGCACAAGAGACTGAACTCTGATGTCGCTTTCCAGGTCAGAATCAAATTGCCTTGGCTTAGGGGATTTGGCAGTTCTGTGTATAAAGACAGGCCATTGTTTTTCAAACTCTGCTATTCAGTCACACTAAATATATTTGAAACTCACAAAATAGCAAATGGTGTGCAGTAGGTGTGCAGCTGAAAGGAGGAAAGTTTTCAGCTAAGGATTTTAATGGGACATGGCATAAATATTTAAGTTGAGGCATGGCATAAAAAGGTGAAAACTCATCAAGTGTGCTTGATCAAGGGAGACAAAAGAAAGACAGGTAAGTCAGATTCTTAATTTTACAGTTCCCTGGAGCACATTAGGAAGTCACAGTATCGGAGAGTGAAGTTCAATGGGTGCTTTGCACACCCATGTACAAAATCATGGCTTCTCTTTCCTAACCAAATCTGAATATCCTTCTGCTTAAACAAGGATAGTAAGGGATTTGCTGTGTTAACAGGGACTCTCTAGCTGATTTAGCATGACTAGGAAGGATGCTGTCCTTCCTCTGAGCTTGCTAATGAGAATCAGGAAGTATTGCCTTCCTTCCCGGCTCCTAGCTTGCTGCCTCTACAACATCCCCTGCCTTTACTGGCAGGGCTTCCTTGCCAGATTCCAGCACAGATATGCACACGCTGCAAAAAAAAAGGGATTTCCAGCCATTTCTGATGGATGTAATAATCTTACTTCTTTCTTCTCATCTGTTGTATATCATGCATAAATAACTGCCATGTTTGACCTAATGGTGAGTGTATTTTGGTTGTGAAGAACTGATCTATAATTAACTTTGTAATGATAATTATTATAGCAACATAATATTTTGGACATATAGATTAATTACAATTTTGGAAAGCAATGGTGTTGACACCTTTGTGTTTGAAATATGCTGTATCAACAGATTTTAATATGTTCACAGTTGTAAGGATTTTTTCAGTTCTAGCTGTTCAAATCTTTCAGTCCTGTAATAATGGACTTTTCCCACTGGTGACTCAGAGGAAATAGTCTCTCCACCCAGTTTTTCACAGTGTAAACCACAGCAGTTTCCCAAATTTTTCACTGCAAAACATTACTATTGTAGAGCAAGAATTTAATGCAACCCCGAAATACTAGCATAAATACGTGATCAAATTGAATTTCATGTAGCTTGTGACCTCGTTTTAAACTGTTGTGACCTCACTAGTATAGTGCCTGCTTTGGGAACCACTGCTTTTTACACTGTTAAATAGCAGATGTGCATTTCTGAGTTACATTAGCAGCCTATAGCACAAGGCAGCATAGAGTCAGCATGTCCTGAAGAGAAGACTATGGTTATTTAATGTTTGCATAGTCTTAAGATAATGGGAATGAATCTGTTAGATGCAGCATTACTGGCCTCCTCTCCCCTTCAGTCTTCTTTATATCAAGAGCTATGACCATATTCCATTCCAGTGACTTCATCATCCAATTTGGATTTGCAATGGGATGACAGCATAGAATTTTACTGCTATTCAAGGCAAAGCTAATTTGTATTGTAAAATTACTACTTGTTTCCTTCTTGATCTTCACTAATTTACATAGTTACAGATATATATGATGCCTTAAAGGTGCATAAAGACAAACACCCCTTCCCTGTAGATTATGATCAACAATAAGAAAAAAAACACAATACAAAGAACTGCTGCCAGAAGGCACTATATTCTTCCCATGGACTATGCTTTCCTATGGGACATGCATGCATTTAGTAATTCTTAATCTACAATCAGTCCAGGTTAAGTACTCTTTTTCTTTTAAAGATGTAAATAGCAACGCCTAGTGGATTAGCATAGAAACACTTTATGGAAGAACTGCATCTTAGGAAGGATTTGAATGAAGATAGCATTGTGATTTCTTCCAAAAGACTTATCAGAAAAGAATTTACAGCAGAGAAGAATAGCTCCTGCCTTTTCATCACAGTTACTTTCTGAAAAACAAGTATTGAAGAGAGATAAGGAAACTTTCTTGTAGACTATTCCTATTATCAAATAGTAACTTCACTCCACCCTTCCCTTGTATTTGGCTTCTTACAGAGTGCCTGGAGCTGCAGTTTTGTTCCAAGACTACCCTCAGAAAAATCCCCTGCCATTATCAGACATACTAACAAAAGAAAGAAATATATACTTCTTCCAAAGAGGAAAAATTTAATTAACTGCCATCTATCAAAATCAGAAAAGATACCCCTTTAGCTTGACTGAAAGTTAACACAGCTTTCCCCTCTACTGTAACTGGCTGCATGTGCTGAAACCAAGCCACGGACGCATCCAGTAGCACTTTTCCTCAAGCAGAAGTTTCAGCAGAGATTTACATTGATCTCAATTACTTAGAGAGTCTCCCTGAAGATAAAGTAATTGTTTCAACTTGCATTTAAGTGAGAGCTCTCAGTTTTGATAATTCATACTTAGATTATGTTAAAATTAAGCTGGTATTGTAATTCTTTCCATTGGCTTGTAATCTTTGCATTAGCTCAGAATGGTGCCTCTTCCCACTAGAGATGTTGACTCCAAGGACAGCAACTTCTTTTCAGTCCCTGTCAGCACTGTGTTCTTCCTGTACTCAAGGAAGATAAGACCCAAAACCTGCTGAATATATTCACTTAAATAAAGCCTGCAAGATTAACCCATAGATCCTGTATCCTTGTATGCATACAGAATTCACACTTAATGAAATTATTTCCATAATTACAAGAAAATCATAATTCCTACAGTTGTGCAGGGAAATTGAGTCATGCATCAGAGGCAAATGGCCAAAGAAGAGACACACAAATACAATACAAAGAATTCAAAAATAAAGAAATGTATTGACATACATTCCTTCTCAGTGAGTGATGCTTACAGCAACATCAGGTATATTAATATGATGGTCAAGCCCCGGAGGCTGCATGAGTCAGATCCTAGTTTAAGGACAATCAATAGCAGAGATGACAATCAACAGCAGCTCATTCAGACAGAAGCACAGTAACAACTCATCTGTATCAGGGCGCTGTTCTTGCCCACCTCTCAGAAGCACGGGCAAGAAGCACCCTCCCTCTGTTCCTTCTCTTTGGGATAAGGCAGCAGGGTGCTCCGTGGAATTTCCACAGAAAAAGTGGTTCAGAAGATTCTGCAGATCTGGTTTGGCCAGTGGGCTGCATGTTGAACCATGCTGGTGAAGAATTTTCAGAAATAATCTGTGTCAGCCTGACTACATCCACTGACTGTGCTGTGAGTTTGGCCAGCGCTAAAAGCTTTTAGAAATCACCATCTGTACCTGGACATAGACTCTTACTCTATCCTCAGTCTTCGTGCAAACCCTCCCTTAGCAATAGGACACTCTGCTTGTAGCAGGCCTACACATTCCTATCTCTATAATCAGAGACACCGGGCAACATTATAAAGGAAATTGTCATCTCCTAAGAACTGAACACACACAGCTTATGGCTTTTGGAGTCATCAGCCTTTACTAGAAACAAACAGAGACCAGTATGAACAAGCTGAAGAATCACATTGAACTCATAATGCTGACAACTATAGCCAGTTTTATTTTTCCTTAGTTACCTCATTTGTTGTCACAACTCTCCATTGTGGAACAGAAACCCAGCGGACAAAGCATGGGATTAAAAATTTAGTAACTTAACTGCAGCCTTAACACTAGTTCCTACATACTGTGGCACTGTGGAGATGGTTGCACAGTGTGATGAAGGGAAGAGTTCTGCATCACAGTGCTGAGGTGGGAAAAGTAGTGTTTGTCATTGTGATTGATATTGTGTTGCTACAGTGTAGTTTTAGTAACAAAAATGCTGTAACTTAAATGTTTCTGTGCTTTAGGAATACACCTTGTTTGTAAGGCTCCAAGAGTAGAAGGAATCTTCATCACCCAAGTTTAAAAGGCATCTTTTGAATAAAACCAGGGTCTTAGCCAACTGAGATTGAGACAACCAGGACTGAAGGAGGTTGGCATTTAGATCACACTAGTACCAAAACTAGATGACAAAGCAGAGCTTTAAAAAGTCTCTCAGATGGAAAGGTTTGGCCCAGAAAGGAAGTGAGAGGAATGAAGGGTGCTGCTTACTAAGGGGAGGAGATAGGAAACAATGATGCTATTGTGGCAGTGGAGCTGATGAAGGTCAGAGAAGATAAGCTTTCATTTGCATGCTTTCAAAACATTCATGCAAAGTTGTCGATTTTTTAGTGAAAGATTAGGGCCAAGGGATATTGTGGCCAGGGTCTACAGTGCTTCAGTTTTTCAAGTGAAAAATAGTGCCTTCAGCAACTTTATGCAAGGGATATCTGCTTTGAATTAGACGTGCCATATGCCTTCTGAAGAATTAGCTATAAACCTGAAGATCTGCAGTTTACTGGAAGTTCTGGGGAAGGTCTGTCCAACCTATGGTATCTGGAGAAGCCATTGCTGGACATGGAACAGGCAACAAAGGCTGTCAGGTTTAGCTCTCAGGAACAAATACTAAGCAGAATATTTCCACCTTGAATACGTGCTTTTGTGACCCCCCACTTGAAGAACTGCGCCCAGTTTTTAACCAGACATGAGAGACAAGAGTCCCAAAAGCCTGGGACCATAGCTGGCTCTTGTGAAATTAATGGCGGGGAGTTCTCCAGGGGTGACCATGTTAAGTTACTTTTACAGAAGTTGCTTATACAAACCAATCTCCTAGGAAACGGTATTTGTCTACATTAACATTCTTTACCTAGTATGAGATACATAAAACGTGCCTAGGTTCACTGCTGTTTAGATTTTCCTCCTTTAGCATTCCTACAGCTTGCCAGAATGTCTGCTTCTGCAGAAACAAAGGTTAATTAAACACATCCGCCCATTAGAGCAAGGAGTGAACATTACAATCTGGCCCAGAGCTACCTTCTTCAGCTGTCAGCACTGAAAGACACTTGGAACCACAAATTAGTTCCTCAAGCAAAACTAGTTTCAGCAGAAACTGCTTGTTTTATTGAACGGAGAAGTCCTTCCCCATATTTACAGTTTCAGCTTGTACTTGCCTCGCTGTACCTGGTTCCAGCAAGAAACATTCTAGTGGTATTTTGCAAGTTGCATGATCCAAGACTTTTGGATCTTTACAGTGCCATGATTAACACATAATAAGGAATGTTGGAAAAAATGTACCTTGCCTGCATTGCTAACTCCACCTTTTATAATTAATATAATTTAAGGTATCTGATATTGGATTTTTTTGTTCCTTGTGGCGTTCCTTAACTTTGTACCTTTCACTGTGCTTGCATAATGGAATTAAACTAGCCTACTCCCTCATTATGCATTTCTTTTCACTTTCTTTTCTGTTTCATTTTCTGGCTCTAATGTATAAGCATCATATTACCACAAATACTTTCTCAATTCTGTGAATCAAATTTACATAATAATATATTCATTATATTAACTCTTTAGAGTAGCTGTATGGTTGTACCTCGGTTTCCCTCTCACTGTTGTATGGGGAGTGAAGGCAGACAGCATATACCTTTCACAAGCATGTACTGTTACCTTGTCTATAATCGCCACTGCTTGAAGAACTGACATTCCTAAGATGTTTTCTTTCTGTGCAGAATCAATCTTGTGTGTGTTGCAATAGACCCATTAAAGAGCGGTGACTAGTAATGAGGTTACTCAGGTAGGCAGGACACATTGAGGTTTTCACTGAAAGTAGGGTCTTAAATAAAGACATAACAAATATACATATTTTATGTAAAATAGCATGATGTCTACTTAATCATAAAGGATGGTTTTCTGTTCTTTTCAGTAATAGATGGAGCAAGTATAACTCTCTCTACATCCAAAATTCAAGGCCCATATTTTGTCAGGTCAGAGCTCTTCTCAAATGTGATACTGTATTATGCATCTTCCATTCTCATTCAGATTATCCCGAACAATTTCTGATTTTTCTCAAGCTGACTCATTCTTCATACCTATTAGCTGAATTGTTGCTGCAAAGGATCCTCTGCCCATGAACTGTATGTGCATATATTTGATTTCTACTGGTTTGGTTAGTTTTGATCAGACACACAGAACACAGTCGTCTTCCTATTCCCAGCCTGGAAGAGAACACTTAGGTGATAAACCATGTTTTTCATAAACGTTATCTAATGTTTGATTAAAATTTTCAGCTTCTCAACCATTATTGCCGTTATACTTGATGGGTTAATAGGAACTCTGGATAAAAGGAGACATGAGTGAAGAGCCACAGAAATACTTTCAATTATTCGCATTGCTTTCTTGAGTTTGGTTTCAAAGTCTATGAAAGTCACAGAAGTGTCTTCTTTGTCCACTTTGTACTGGACAACTCCTGCCTGGTTTTCAAAAACCCCTATGAAAGGCAGCATCTCCAGCCCTGATAGACGGGCACAGACAGAGTGCCATCTTGCAAACTGCGCATCACTTGGCATCAGGCCATTTTCTGAAGTCTCTGAGAAAAACACCTTAATCTCTAACAGAAACTGTTGGAAGCAAAGTTGGAGCAGTACTCTGACCAGTATTGGACAATTGATCACTGATGACAGAGCCCTAGTGGCAAAGTGTAAAATTTGCGTATAGATAACATTTTAAAGAGAAAATAAAGCCAAAAGGAAAACAACACGGTAAATTAGAAGTATTGTCCCAGAAGAGGAAACAGAATGGCCTTCTTGGAACATCTCTCCTTAGCTTCTTATCTGGAGCCTTCTGTCTAGCTCCCAATTCAGTAGGCAAGATGTGACTCCCTTCTTTACAAGTACAACATGTTAAATTACTTTAGAGTTGTTTCCATAAATACAGCATGCCAATCTTTACCCACTGATTTTACCACCTAGGAGCTTTATTTGCATTCAGCAATGAAGCAGTTGAATTTTTAAGGTATTTTGTTGTTAAATTGAAATTATGTTGGAAGGGTGCTTGCACAGCAATGCCCTATTCATTACACATGGCAGAAGTCTTTCTAAAAATCTTGGAGCTGACTGCAGCCTTGTGCTGCTTGTCTTACACACTCCAAGAACACTGTATGATACAAAGCATTGTGTAAGGCTGTGTAAGAGACAGCTGTGTCTATACCCAGGTTTAATAGGGAGCAAGCCACAACAATATGATTTCTGCATTCCTTCTCCAGAGTCCTCTTTCTATCTTATGCCTATGTACATATTTTCTGGGCCATTTATTCTTCCCTATACTGAAGAACACTGTCAAACAGGTAAGGTAGTGAAGATTGGAAATATTTATATATGTCCTATCAGCATAAACAAATATGTGGACTATATCAGTAAAGCTATAACCCTGCCGGGGCATACCATTAGCCTGAAAACAGGTACTATTAATTTAAATGTGGTTTTAAGGATTGCACCTCTTTACGTACCAGTCTATTCAGAGGTGACACAGCATATAGTTCAGAACTGCACTTCTAAGTAGATATTGCTTAAGACACAATTGCTCTTTTGCGCTTCAGGCTCCATTTTAATCTAGTCATGACATAACCAGCAGTCTATCTTTTGCTTTCTGTAGGGCAATAACTATGCTCCATTAATTAAAGCTGTGGGTATTATTAAGTGGAACTGCTGTTGAGATTATGAAAAAGAGCATTGCTACATTGACAGCAAAGAGATTGCTGTATGTTTTAAGTGTGTTCCGCTTTTTTTTTTTTTGTTGTGGAGGTCTGCTTGAGTGTATTTTTAAAGTTCAGAATTACTATAAAGAAAACATCTTCAGCTGATATCTGAAACAGTATCAGAACCAAAAAAAGGAAAAGGCTGAAAAAGTCCTAAGCAAGGACAATTTTGCAAGTATTTCAGCTGCTTAAGTGATTAAAACATAATACTCCAACATGAAATTGAGAACAATTATTGTAGTCATTTAAGGAGTTCATTCAACTTTAGAGTTAAGTCTGGTTTGATGATTAAAATACAGGGCAGGGAACCAGTAGACATAAACTCTATTTTTAGTGTTAGCACTGACTAACTGTGTGATATTAAGCAAGTCACTTAATTTAACTGTCTCACTCTCTGTCTCACCTGTAAAATGAGGGAACCTACCTCACAAGTTCTTTGTGAGATTAATTAATTAAACATTTGCTGCACACCTAACATTTCTTGGATGTAAGGTGGTGGAAGATGCATCATTATACACATATATAAACAGGATACAAGAGCAGAGGTGGGTGGTTTCTATAAAGGAAACTCACATCTCTTTCATCTTTGAATTTTTTAAGCATGACAACAAAATAATTAACTACAGGAAAAACTATGGGTGAAGCCCTTGAAAAGAGTTTATAAATTGAAAAAAAAAGCATAGCCACAAACTAGACAGACCAAACTATAACTAAGAATAAAAATACATTGTTATTCTTCAGTAGAGTGCACAATTGAAAGACTAAGGTGAGTTTTTCTTTCCTATGATCTATAAACAAATTTACCTCCAATGGAAGCGAGAGGCAGCAGATGTAAATCTGGAGAAAGGAAATAATAATGTTTCTTTAAAAACCCACATTTTTTACAGAACTCATTGCCACATGGCATTGTTGGAACTGAGATCTCAGTGAATTCAAAAAACAAACATTTATATGGAAATCTGAATATCCACTCTAATGTTTTATGAACTGAAAGAGTTAAATCCCCTCATGTTGCACAGTACAAATGATAGGCATTTAAAAAAAATCTCCTGGGAAGCCCATTAGACAGCTGATCACCCTGGACTTAGTGACAACTCTATCAGAAGCACCTAGTACAGGTCACGGATGGAGGCAGAACCCTGGAGTAGGTGGACCAATGGTTGCCTTTAGTACAGCCACCTGGATGTGACTGAGGCTGGACTGAGCAGTGCAGGAGCACAACTTTAGCATCCTTCTACTCTTGTTGTAACTAGGTTGTAGAAAATGCCAGGTTTGTTCTGTCGTAAAATGAACTACATCAGCAACAGAAGAGGGTCCAGCAACTTTTAACTGAAGAGGGAATTTTACCTCACAATGCAGTTTAGCAGATAAAAAAAAGCAATAATTTTTACTAACATTGTGTAGTGACCCTATGAACGAGCCAATCAAAACCACAGCGAGCAAACTAAAAAAGTGTCATCAATGACTTATTCAAAGGTTACGTGCTTCCTTTACAGCTGCTTGCCTCACCAAAGACTGTTTGGGGAAAGGACACAACTTATCCGCACTCTTCTGAAAACAGCTACTGTTACCTTAAACATTCATAAAAATAACACTACTGCTTTCTGTTGGTTCCATTCAAAACCGAGTAAGGCCTTTATGTAAAGCATGGTCATAATAATTTTACAACTCTGGAATGAAGCTGGTGTTTCGTATTCTACCAGGGCAACAAGTACAGGAAAATTCAGATTTTCTATCCTTTTAAAAGCGACTTTCTAGGTTAATAAATAAATTCTGCGGTATCATTTAGTAGCTATAAATGCAAGCAAATTATTTACTTTCATTGTAACATTTTTTACGCTGCAAATTCTGGATCATACTAAGCATTCCCTACACTATAAATACTTTAAGACCATTGATACATTTTACAAGTTTCTACTAAATTAGCATTGCAGAGGCATCTAGACAAAACCTTAGGCACTCCACCGAGAGTGGCAGAGCCCTTAGCTCTGAGTTTCAGAGCTAAAGACCAAGACAGAGAAGTGCAGAAGTAACACCACCACCACCACGGGTTATGTAGTTATACTAAAAAGAACCAATGACTCACTGTTCATGTTTACTTGCCCTGTATGCTTTAGGGGTGAGTGGAGATTCATGCAGAAAACTAGTTCTTTTATTCTCCTTTTTATTTTGCTTATTAGTAGCTAGTACTACTACATTCATTAAAAGTCAAGCAAGATTAGGAATAAACAAGAGGCGTTTGTCATACAGCATTAATACAATGACGTGCTCACACACAGCTGCTTGTGTACACATTTCAGCAGCTGTTTTTTCCTATCTGTCTGAAGCGAATGGGTATGTTTCTTTGCACAGTACATGTACCTTGGCCCTTTTCTACCTACCCTACGCCTTTCATCCAGTCTCTACATCCTCAGAGCCTCCTGCCTTGCTGCTATCCCTTTTCTCACCCCAGCTGGGCCAGGAATCTCCTTTCTCTTCTCACTTCAGTGACGGAAAATGACAGCGAGTTCTCCTTTCGCTTGTATTTGTGTCCCAAACCGCACATACATGTAAATACATAGAGAAGCGATATTTCTCTCATGCAACTTAACAAGCTAGGTAGATTGTTTGCTTTCTTAGCTGATACTCACTGTGCTTAAAGGGTCGATTGTCCTAGAGCAGCAATTTCTTAAGGAGTATGAAAAAGGCAGGCAGGCAGGCGGACGATGGCACAAGCAACTCCACTACAGTATTAGAAACCAATTCTCACGATGACTATAGCTGGACTCCTCCTAGTGCCTCAGAGAGCTGCAAGAAAAGGGAAGGGCTCAGGATATGATATCATGCGCTCATTCTAAAAACAAGGAAACTGTTGTAGATGATTGAAAAAGTAACAGCTTAAAAATTCCTGAATGGCCAATAACAGAAAATTACTTTTCTGCTTCACCTTCCCTACCCTCTCCAGTGAAAAGTTTCAATAAATACAAATGACAAACTTAGAAAACAATATTTACATCATTATTTGGACTAGCCTAGGAGATATGTAACAGCCAAGCCACCTCAGAGCATTGCTTAGTGTTGCCTGGTGTTGTCTGTTGAATGTGCTTATGTCAGATCTTAAACTTTGAGCTTGTTACCACGTCTGTTCAGGCAAATACACCAGTCCTCAGCATAGCTGGCTCTGCAGCCACAGTTGGGTTTGTGTAAGCAACAAGGACTCCCTGTCAGTACTCTGACTTGTTTATTGCCTTTTTCAGCGAAAGTAAAATCTTCTAAAGCACCTAAGTGACTTAGGAATCCAATTAATATTTCTAAAGCAATGTAAGCGAGCAAGCTTTTAAATCTCATGCAAAGTCAATGTGATTTTGTGCAGATCTGCTGGGGTAAGTTTTACTCCTTAGATCCCTTTCTAATTGCAAGCCTGCTTTAGAAACAATAATCCATTTACAGGGCTATATTATTATAAATTTATTTCCCAGGTCATCATTTACAGCCTTTAAAAAAGAAATTAATAAACATTTGAAGCAAAGCAGATGTCCTCACTTAGCACAATTGTTCCTAACCTGGATTTAGCTTTGAAGTATTTCAGATCCAAAGAAGCACCTGTGTGCCTGGAAGCTTGTCTGTACTTTCCAGCTTTATCAATTGGTCTAATAAGTCACTCGTTGTCAGAATATTTTTGTTTCTGATATAATCCCATAAAATACTGTCTCATAGGAAAAATTAGCACAGCCTTCGAGCACACAGCATTTTAATGTTATGTTTGGAATTGCTATATTCTCTGTTATGGCAGTCATTGTGCCTGCCTTTCAGATTACTTTTTTGTGTTAAAAATTTCCTGTGATTTTTTTCATGCAATTAATCCCAGATTCAGCATTAAGGCCACCCATGAGTGCTATATTATAGTTTACCATCATTTTCAAGATCCTATATTGGCTTTTAGTTTAATGGCTTGGATTTTGTGGAACTTTATCATATTAAAGCAGTTTAGTGATTGGGCATTTTATGTTTTGTTATTTGTCAGTATCCTTCTAACTGAGCTGTACAACTGGGTGTTGCTCTTGCAGCTCTATTGTTTAAGAAGAAATATTTCACTGCCAGATTTCTTGTTCTATTTGTGCCCTTTGTTACTGGACTTTCAATTTCAGGAACTTGATCTATTTAAGAGGACAGTGGAAGAACAATACTTTATAATATAATATTTATTATACAGATGCTGGTATTATCAATGCTTGTTTATCCAGTGGTGATGTGTCTCCTAAATAAACCAGCAGTAGTAGTAAAATAAATTGGAACACAGAACCATTTTCTTCACAAAGAAATTCTAGGGATGTTTTAACTACTTGTATTTCTGAAGCGAGGATCTTTACTTGTTCTGTCTAGAAAAGGGTAGTGACATCTTAAATTGGGCAAACAAACGTTGGTGAGGTTGAGGAATGTGAATTAAGATCACTAACATATTAACTTTTGTAGAATTTGTGAAGTCCTTTCTCTGTGGGATACACTTTACATTTCTGTTTCTCTTCTTTTGGCTTGATTTTTAGTAGTAGTATAAAACGTATATAGGTGATCACTGGGATTTGAGAAGATGTCCCACAACAGTATAGACTTGTCACGGCTCTGAGTTTGATTTGGACATCTCATGTATTCACACACTGGAATGCAAACCATACTCTTAAATGTTCAGGGGATGAGGGAGCTGGAACTGCTGCAGAGAGCAGGGGTACCTCTGGTCTGTTCCTACTCCTCTCTGGCCCTATGACTGGGTTACTGTACAGAACACATCTGGCTGCAGCATCCGGGTCATTGCTCAGCCTGAGCTTTGAGGAGGTGGGGTACAGCGTGCATTGTGCTCCTAATCTGAATCTGCAGGAAATAAAACAAATGGTATCTTGGAATATTCCAACTGAAGATATTGTGAAGACAACACACACATTAGTAACGAGGATTTGAGGCCAGACAGATGAAACAAACCTAGACTAACCACAGGCACATTGGTGTTGAATCTCTTCTTGGTTCTCTACAGATTTTAACATCCGACTTCATCCTGAACTACTTCAGTGCAAGCAAGATGAAAACCAGACTAATCGTGCACAGTTCTGGTTTGGTTTGTTGTATTCCTTTTTTCTTCCTGCAAGAAGACCATCTTTTTCTTAGATTCTTGTGTGTTGCTTCCTCTTCCTATTGTCTTTCAAGATTAAGTTTGAGTTAAGGAATCATGAAATAATTCTGATTAGAAGGAATCCCTGGAGATCATCTGGTCCTTTACCTTCTCAAAACAGGGCTATCTTCAAACTTAGGTCAGGTTGCTTAGTGCTTTGCCTTGTCCAGGTGCGAATATCTCCAAGGGTGGACAGTCCAGTCTCAAGGGGCCTTAAGCGTTTGACCACTCTGACTTTGAAGTCCATATGAAGTGTAAATTACATTCCTCTGGTCAAATATAATGTTTGGATGTTTCCCCACATCAACATACAGCATCTGGTAGTAAACCTGGATGGGGAGGTAGTTTGGAGCTTGGGAAAGAGGTAGGAGGGAACTACAATGTGGAGAAAGGAGGAAAATCCAAGTTTTTAGTTTTATAGAAGGTAGTAGGAGAGAGAGTGGTGAGCAGGAGTAAAAGGGATTGTGGCAGGGAGGGAGAAAAGAAAGGGCTGTTTCACAGGTCACGCAAGGTTGTGTGTGGGAGGATAATTTGGATGATGAAAAGGCAGAAGGACAATAACTAAAATGGTCACCACCCAGATTTGGGTACCTCTCACATCCCTAAATAAACCTTCAACAATATGCCATAGCTAAAAATATCTTGCCAGTTCTGGCATGAAGGTGATTACAAGAGCTTGCAGATCATTTTGCTTTCTTAGGTTCCCTGTGCAATTTCAGATGGATGGCACACTTCACATTTAAGACAGTGCAGATATTTTAGTCTGCTACTGTTCTGTTCCAGAGAAAGTTGCCTTTTCATAGAAAGAGGTACCAGTCCTGCAGCATACAAAAACAGACAACACATGATATTTTTACTGGAGTTGTGTTTATAGATAACTCCAGTTTTGATCACAATTAGTTCTCTCAGAGATCTCTGGACTAAAAGATGCCTTATAAATACACGCAAAGGTTGTTCTTCATGACAGTACCAAGGAATTAGAGCAGTGATGAGAAATTTTAGTAGTGAGCACTATGAGGTATAAATCATTTTCCAACACTAATAAAAAAGAAAACCAGAAATTGGAGAAGAATTCTTTTCCTTTGCTGATTATTTATTTGCTCAGGAAAATTCAGTGTGACTGTTAAAATTGCTCTCAGGTATCCAAGAGCAACAGTAGCAGCAATTGTTTTTTGCAGTAGCAGAAAGCAAAGAGGAATATGGATGTGTGAAAAAAGGGAAAAGATCTTTAAGAAGGGTGAGATGAGTTTGTGTTCCTAAGAGCTAAAGTCTAGGTGATTTTGAATAGAAAATTGCATTTAGTGATGTAAACATGTTAGTTGATGAATCCTCACAATACTGTTCTGAAGTGGGGAAGGATTATGCCTTGTTTTGACAGATGGAGAAACACGGACAGAAAAGGCTAAATTCTTACCAGGATCCTTGCCAGCTTCTTTCAAAGTAATTTCCAAGGAAGATCTTTCTACAAGCAGAAAGCTTGTAGCTACAGACATCTCTCCAAGTTTCCCTCTGTTACTATGGGAGAACAGAGACGGTCACAGGTGTTGAAGCTACTGTCCTGGCCTTTTTTGGAGCTCTGGCTGGATTATAATCTAAACACAAAACAAGCAGAAACAACCTTTTCTATATGATGACTCACCTTGCCAGAGGAAGATTAGTCAATGGAAATTTGTGTCTGCCTGTACTAGTTTGTAAATACGTACCCATCCCTGCATAAGGCCAGGGGCAAAGCACTAGGGCAGCAGGAGTGGAAGCCTGAGTTGAGTAGTCATAGCTTTCTTGCTGTTGGCACTCCAACATCAACAGAAGTAAGAGCAGAGGAGTCCTAGGCTGATTTCCAGCGTTGTAACAGACCTTACGCTTGAAGGATGTCAGGTGCTGAGTCTCAGCTCTCTCATTTACCCTTTCCGCTCACGATCTGTGCAAGGCATACTCCAGCCCTTCCCCAACACACATTCTCATTTCATCTAATCTCAGGGCTGCTAATTTTTCCTAGATCTTTTCACAAGGGAAATTATTCAGTGTAAAGCTCATGTAACTTTAGATTCATTTTGTACTGCCCTATTAATCAGTAAAGTGGTAATGTGGTAACCAGAACCTTGTAGTAGCAGAGGTAAGTAGAGATGTAAGAAGTCATTACCTTCTCATTCAATAAACATTTGTTAAAATGCCAGCCCGCTTCTTTTTCTTCATTCTGGTAGTTGACCACACTTGCATCAGGGTACTTTATATGGCCAGGTGTACCTTGGCTTTGCCATTCTTTCCCAGAAGTGTCTGAAAAAAAGAGGCTTGATTATTTGCCAGCTAAAATAAATTCAATTAATTTTCCCCTAATACTGGTAAAAGAAGTTTGAATGTTGTCAGCAATAGGGTGTTGGTATACCTTTGTTCACATCCTAAATATAGCCTTCACAAGAGGTCCAAATAGAAAAATCCATTGAAAACTCTCTTCATTGCAACTTCTCTCTACAACGAACTGTTGTTGAAGCAAATCTGGAGCTAAATGGGACCTCAACAATATAACTTGGTGCATGCTAGTGCACCCAAAGTTTCAAGAGTTTAAAACCCTATCACATAAATAAAGGCTGCTAACACCTCCCTCTAAAGAAGCACTTTCATTCATCTTAATGACCCAGGGGCTATCATATGCTCAGTGTATTCACTACTCATTAATCATAGGATATTAATATTAAGTCTCTGCTTCCACTGTATCTTGATGAAACAATAAACGGTAAATTCAACCCTCTACAACATCAGCTTGAACCTGTGGACCCAATCTTTGTTTCCCATGCTCCTAATGCAATCTGAGCAGTGTTTCAACAACTGTTCCCTTATCATTTCATGGCACGCACAGGCTGAGAATCCCTCTCTGAACCTTAGCATAGGATATGCACCTGGAACTGGTGTGTCAGACTGGGAAAACCCTTGGCTTGCTTATTCATAGTTTTCTTAGTTTCACCAAGGCTACAAGCTTCTAGTTTAGCCTATTCAGAGGGGAAAAGGAAAACAAAATCCACCTTTTAAGCAAAGGATTTTCTTTATCATCACTTCTTACCCTTAATAAAACCTCCTGAGTTACACATCTTTGCAAAATAACAAGTGATCTGTCTTTTCTCAGTCTGATCTCACTCCTGTGGCTTCCAGGTTTTATCAGCATCTCAGGTGAGACAGAATGCTTCCTGTTGCTCTCTCCAGATTATTTATCTTAATATTTGGCAATGATTTGCTCTCATTTGCAGAGAAGCCTCCGTTTTTATATATAAGCTGCCTTCTTTAGTCATATGGTCCAGCCAAAATAGTCTAGCTCCATCTGCATAAATTGAATTAGTTGTTTCGTGCAGTTAGGATAGGAGTGAGAGACGTTCAGAGATGACAGCACTTGACTGCTTGATTTTGGTCTCTCAATATTAGTTATTCCAGGAGGGGTCAAGTACTGTCCCTGGTCTGAGTGGCATAATAGACTGACATGGTCCATTTGAACTTTTTGTTTGGACTAGAAAAATACAGAATGACAAACCTAATACAAACACAGGCTCACAATACAAAACAGCTTACAATTCAATGCATATATTACTGTTTCTACAATGTGCATCTCATCTTTCATAAGAAAAGCTATTCGGATGCCATAAGAACAAAAAAAAAAGAGAGGAAAATATGACTCAGAGTAGGTTACTTGTTAAAGAAACTCATTATTCAAGTATTAAAATAGGAAACATTTCAGAGAAAGGGAAGTTCTCCATTTAACTGCTCTTCACAGTTATTCTTAGTCATTGTAAGTTATCATGTATCACCTGGTCTAATTAATCACATCCTGATTTACCATGCATAAAATAAATGTGTTCATTTGGGGGGAGAAAAAAAAATTATAGGGTTGTGTTGCATGGTTTGTCCCTGCTTCTTATCCATCTATCCTCTACCCCAGCTTCTCCTAACAAAAGAGGATGTTATATCTTCCTGAAAATAGGTTGCAAATGCATTTTGACCCGGATAAGTTTCAGTGTCAGCTTACCTTTGCACAAGAAGATAGAAACACAAAAATAAAATTCATCACAGGTGATTTGACTCTAATCTAAAGTCATTTCATATATTCACATTGCATTTCAACCACTGAGAAAGTCTTTGATTTAGTCTAATTTTCACTGAATTGCCTGCTTTGCACAACAATGTACCTTTTTATCTTCATCTGCTATATTCTATTGAGCCACTAGATGTCCGTCGTTCCTATATAAAGCTCCATATATAAGAAAATCCATGATTAACCAGCAGGACTAAGTTGGAACTCAAGCGGTGTAGAAGCATGTTTGTGTTCACAGCATGCAGTGTTTTTCTGTAATAAATGCTGGTCTTTTGAATCATGCCACTGGGTGTGATTCAGTAAATCATGGCAATTCCAAACACACAGCAAACTTAAATTCTGTTTGGACGAAGTGTATTTATGGGAAACACAAAAATCAGACGAGGGTGAAAAGAACATTGAGAAAAATAGGCTACAAATCAATGCATCACAGAGTAAACCGGGTCATTCCATTCCCAACAGCACTTTCCTAATATATATGTTATAAGCCTTTTTTTGCTATTCATGAAGTAAAATGTCATGGTCTTTCTTGTTAATCAGACTAGATCTTATTTATTTAAAGCATACATTTGACTGTAGTCTAGTTGGGGTACATGTGAGCCATACCACTACATGAATTTAGACAATTACAGACTAGCTGGGGAGTGCTCACTGCAGTATCAGGCTGTGGATGTTGGGCAATGTAAAAGAGACATGTTACCAATGAAGACAGTCGACTTACACTGGTGATGGTGAAAGCAAAGTCAAACACTGCTCTGAAGGAAACAAAGTGTTTCACCAAGTAAATAGTGCCAGGAAGCTGCCTGCAACCGCCTACGAGCTGTACAACTCCCTTTTCCCTTCCTGCACTCTATCTGCCTTTAGCAAGTTTCCTCTTTGCACACAGACCTGACCCCCATTAGTTAAATTATACCATCAGCACTTTGCAAGGGCCTGCCACAGAAAATGCTGCCTCTCAAATTCTGTTTTGGAAACTCTCCCTCAGATTAAGCCTCACTTCCCTGATATTTTAAATTCATGGACTGGGATGGGAAAGGTCACATCTAAGGCAAAAACTGGAGAAACCCTTCCTCCAGATTAGTTTTGCTTTTTTAGTCATGTGAGTGGTGGCAAATTACAGCTGTATAAGAAACAGGACTCTGATGGCCTTTTTGCCTTACCAAAATGTTCACGGCAGAAGGTCACAGAATTTCTTTTCCCAGTTGTTTTCATGCTTGGTCCTGAAAAACAAGGGTTCTACCATTTTTCAGTAAGGATACACTCAGTGTTCTGCCACCTCAGTGCTACTAGTCTCCTAATATTAATGCCACTGACTGAATGATACAGATTTTCATTGGTCATTAAATATCAGATCATTGTGCATGCTCTCAATGTTATTTATGCTTTTAATGCCTGATTCTTTCAGGGGGAGCATAAGCATTTTAATGCCCTTACAAGTCCCAGTCCCGTTCTTAAAAGACGAAGGGGAAAAATCATGCAGTTCTCAAGAATATACTTGTTTGTCCAAGGCATTGTCAAAGCACAGAGCTGGGAATGTAAGAACTAAAACCTACACAACATGCTTATGGGCTTCTCTGCTTGAGGCCTTTCAACTCTTCTTCTGGTTCTCCCTCCCAAACTGTCCTCAGTTTTACGCCACTGGAGTGAGTGATCGTTGCATAAACGGTGTATACTATGCATCAGCCATTTATGGCCCTTCACTTACTGCATTGTCTAGACCTGCTCAGATGATAGTTAATGACAATCTTGCAATTAATATACTGTGTGCTTCCACTAGGCCATTTACCAGTGATACCAGAGAAGGTCAAATCCAAAGCCCAGTGACCATCAGTGTGAGATTTTCATTGTTTCGAGTGGGATTTGTATCAGATTGTTATTTCCACTGATGAAAGGTAAACGATTTTGGAGATAATAAATCTTCCTGTCCCATGTAATCCCTAGTATTCTTTCCAATGTTTAATATCTCTGCTCTCACCAGTTTTCTTAGTCTGACGCTAAATGGGTTCTTACATAGGCTAATATGTACATTACATAGAATTTCCTTTCCCCTCCTGCTTACTCTTGTTGCTGGCCACCTTTTTAATAGGAAACTGAGAACTAAGAAATAGAGAGAACAGAATGACCTATTGAACTGATTTCACTCCACAAGATAGCTGACAGGAAAACAGCCGCCTCAGCTCAGGGTTCCAGGAACAGAAAACCAGATGTTTCTTGGCTACATTTAACAGATGTTATTCCAGTTTAAAACAACACTTTAAAATGTAGATCCCAAGAGTTTATGTATTTCCAAAGTATTTGAAAAATGCGAAAGTGGAAATTTCTTGCCAGTCTTCAAACAGTGCCAAGAATGCCCTTTTTCTTTCTTTTTTTTCCCCTTTATTTTTCCTAAGGAACTTCTCCATTCCTGTGGCTGATAAATACGCCAGAACACGCATTGGTGCCTACATGCCTTAGATAATCAGATCGGGTAGATTAACACTGCCACAAAGTTACCGCGTGACCTTGGGCAAATCACTTGATTTCCCTGAATTTCAGTTCTCCACTAGTGCTACCTGGAGCTTGTAAACTCTCCACAACAGTGGGTCTCTCAACAGCGAGTATCTACAATAGCTAGTGCAAAGAAACCATGAACAAGAACATAGCCCTGGGGTATTACCATAAAAAGGTTATTCAGTAAATGGCAACAGTACATAAAAGAAAGTGAGGGGAGAGTTTATACGATAATTGCAGACCATCCGTCAACTGTGGATACTATAAGTCCCAGCACTTCCATTTTAGTGGGGGCGTGGAAGGGCAGAAGTGTGAGAAGACAATATAGTTTCCATTCTATTCTCTGAAACGATTCAGGTTGCCGTGCTATTCAGCGATAACAGCCAATTCTTAATTCAAAGCATCTTCCCAGAGTGACCAAATTATGCTAGGGCCACGATGACTTTCAGAATACGCCAAAACCAGGCAGGGCACAAAAAGGGTGCTGAAACATTCTTACCCCGAGGTTTGCCTCTGAGTACATTTAGCACACGTACAGGAACCTTTCCGTCAAGCATCACAAAATTAGTGTGATATTATTTCCATGCTACAAATAGAGAATTGAAGTCACAGCATACAAGTAATAACCAAAAATATACATTAAAGATCCCAAGTCCGCAGAACTGTGCATTTCCGAAGAATAAGCTTTAGTCCATATTTACACAATTTCCTTCTTCCAGTTATGCCAAGTAAATCACAAGAGCTGGCTGTGATAAAACACTCTAAGTACTTCCTTCCCTGGCTGAAACCAGAGATAGGCTACCAGCCCCCAAATAGAAAAAGCCTCAGCTTAAATTGATTACTAGCTCTCTTGTTGGTTTTGGTGAAAGTGCAGGTGGAGAAGATGACAGTTCTGAAAGAGTTCTTGAACTTACCAGACATTCCTAATATTCGGAATACTGTACAGATCTGAGGTTGGGGGAACTGAAGCTCTTTACAGGGAAGAAAGACAGGGAACAGAAAAGGAGCAGAAGCAAAAATTTCATTAAGATATTTCCCTGATATTTAAATGTATTTGCAGAAATTTCCTGGTATTCTCCCATACGCTGCATTGATACACTACACATGTACAGTAGATTAAGGCAAATATGTTATCTTTATTAGAGAGTTATTGGGGATATGATTCTATTTCACTAGAGTGAAATAATCACCACTTTTTAAAATGCAAATGTAGTCCAAAATTGATTTCTTATCAGAAAACTAAATATTTTCTGAAAAAAAATATTCACTTTCACAGAATGATACTTCTATGTGAAAATAATTGAGCCATTTTTCAAATATTTCAAAATAAAAGCATAATATTTGGGATTAGAAATGATTGAAACATTATCCAAAAATTTTAACTATATAGACTGGAAACTTTAAAATGAAGACTTCCAATATTGGCTTTTGGAATGAAGAGAGCTTCTTGCTTTACAGCCAGCCATAGAAGAACTTTCTTGTATATTTATAGAATAGTGTGCATAATATAGCAGCCTTAAGGATAATGTGAAAAAACTGGCATGTGAAAAAGCATTAAGTTTGATTATTGGAATTTAGCGTAGCCTGTAACAACACAGAAGAACTGAAGCTGGGTGCTCTTCATCTTTTGTGGCCATAGCCTCTATGCTTGCTTCCTTGTATTTGAGTTTCATAAATTGTTCAAAACTTTATCAATAGAACTAATAGCCAAAATATTGTTTCTTAACATCTGGTTTGTATTCTTCTCCCAGTTACGTTGGTGCAACTCTAAATTAAACTCAATGCCTTACATGAGTCACTCCAAATTTATGATGCTATAAAGAAGTGAACTTGGTTCTTTGTCTTTAAAAGATGTCTGTATTTGCAGCCAAATAAAATCATACACAGTTACATACTCTCTGGCACAAGAGTGCCATCCAGCGGTAATCCCCAAATCTATATTCGCCAGAGACAACCCTGGAGAGTCAACCACCAATCTGATAGCTGCAAATCGAAACTGCCAAGTAGCTATTGCTAGGCTGAGAGGAACGTTTCTGTTAAAGATTAATAAATTCTATTTTTTTAAACTAGCTTTCCATATTGAAGCAGTTCAGGCAACGGATGTAGATTGCTGCTCGCTTAAGAGTGGGAATGTGCTGAAGTGGGAGGCTCCTGGGACTCGGAAGTAGTACCTACCACCATCTTAACGTACGCTGCATCTCAGCTAGTAATCGCTGCTACTTTTCAGCCCGCTCTGATGGCATGGCATTACCCAGTTCTGGAGGGAACACACCAATGCTAACGGGAGCACGCTTAAACAGAGATTCTGGATGTGTCCCCCGCAGGAGACAGAGTTGAGAGTGAGAGTGATCAAGCTTTGAGGCTGGTATCAAGTGAATACTTATAGAATTCATTGAATTGTCTAGTTTGAAAGGGACCTTTAAGACCACTGAGCCCAACCATTAACCTAACGCTGCCAAAACCACCACCAAGCCACATCCCTCAGCATCACATCTACGTGTCTTTTGAATACCTTCAGGCGCGGTGATTCCACCACTTCCTTGGGCAGCCTGTTCCACTATTTGATAACCCTTTCAGCGAAGAAATTTTTCCTAATATTTAATCTAAACCTCCCCTTGAGGCTATTTGCGTTATGCACCCAGATATCAGTGTGACTACTGATACCTCTGATCTGCAAGGAACAGGCCCTGAATTCAGACCTTCCACTTCCTGGATAAATGCTTTACAGGCTCTAGTATATCATAAAAATGTCTTTTTTAGAGGGAACAGGCATAGCTGCATTTGTGAAGACTCACTCCCACTGGCAGCCAGCAGAGAGGTTTGAAGACTCTTGAACTGAGCCTCTCCGGGGACTCGTATGGAGCAGCATGTAGCTTTCAGCTCCTGACTGAGTTGAGACACCAGCCAGTGCCAGGCGGCTTAGCCCTGTGGAACCGGTGCAGATCTGGGCACCTACGGAGAGGCTCTGTACAGCAGAATGGCTTATGTAAAAACACGTAAGGTGGCTTGGGAATTTAGGCACGATGCAATAGCTCACTGGGGTTTTTCACCATCTCCGATTTAGATTTAGGAGCTCAAATTCTGCCCTAAACCCTTATGGTTTGGACTTGGCCTGGAGCCAATAAAATAAATGCTGGTTAAAACCCCATGTATTTCATGCAGATTTTACTAATCTTCCTTATTTACCTTATTCCCTGCCTCACACCCCCCCCCCCATCTGTGATGTTTTCCTTTGTAGTTAACTGTATCTCTTTGCAATGCAGATGTGTGTAAATGATTATGAATGATTCATTGATTTGTTTGGCCTGATTGCCCACAGATTAGATCACTTTGTACAATGTTCCTGTTTATATTCTACATTCATCTTTCTTCTAAACAAATTAAATCATCTGGTGGTGTGGGGTCACCACTGCAGATAATACTTGCAAGGCACATACCTGTAAGGCAGAGAGCTCATCCCAACCAGAAGCCGTTTCTGCAATGGTCTCCTCAGGAATGTAAAAAAAAAAGAGAAAGGATACTTTGGTTTCTAGGTAAAATCCATTTGGATGCATCTCTTGTGCTAACAAGTGAAATGAGATACCAAAGATTCAACTTGCTCTTATGAGCAATACAACAGGAGTTTCTCCTTCTATCCTCTGTAAGAGAAGAGTGGGCTGCATACGAAGAAACTGGTAATTTTCAATGATTTCTATAGTCTTCTGCTTCACATTTCACTCTGTTCAGGAGCAATCAGGTGTGCACTAAAGTGGTACAAATGAACATTTTTACCTAGAATTGGCCTAGCCCAAGTAGTTTTACCCAAAATTACCTGAAATATTAAGGAGCACGGAAAATAAGTTCTACACAAATATTGTCCATTGAAATAAATACTTGGACTCTGAGAACGAGACTCACTCTTCAGGACTAAAATTAATACAGTTTGACATATGAATTTAGCGTGGTAAATTGCTTTGAGACCACGAAAGTAAGAGACCAGCAAATCAGCTCTCTTTTTTTAGCAATCCTCATATTACAGATATGCAGCACAATGAAACAAAGTGTCATTTATGTTTCTTACTTCCATACCAGATAAGCCACAAAAATATATCCTCAGAGCTTTTCAAAGAAGACTCATTCTTCTCCTTCTAATGAAACCCACGCTGCCATCCACAATTCATTCAAAATTTAAGAAAAACACTTCAAGTCCCCCGCCTTCAAAACAAAGCAGAACCCAAAAAAGGTTATTACCAGAAACAGAGATGTTATTGGGTGTCATTGGGACTGATGCTCTTTCCTTCCACTTATCCCATAAATGTTTCAGCAGTCTTTTCTCAGGTGAGCTGCCTTCTCCCAAATAAGATTTTATTGCGGGCTCCCCTGCACAAGTAGAGCAACCTTATCTTCTCGGAGCACGAGTGCTCCGTCATTGCAAAAGATTAATACTGCCCTCTTGTCCAAGCGAAGCTTTGGAGAAAAGTGGGGTACAGAGAAAATCACAATGTGCATTTTCTGAAACCTTTTTTGAGGCTTCCTATTTAGGAAATAAGAAAATATTGATTAGGGGTTGTCTCGATTTAGTGAAACCTTGATACTTATCATATTTGATCGGACTAGAAATGAAAGGACAATTGGAACAATTGCATCCATCCAGGGCGTGGACCTCAAAGGATGAGCCAGGACAAAGTGCTCCCAGCAGATACACAAGGATCTGCCACCTCCTGTTTCTAGCCTGGACAATATAAGGACGGAAATAATTAGTTAATCTTCTGTTTAAATAAGGCGTTTGGGAAAAAGGCTAAAAATAAACACTGATTCATTCCTTGTCAGGGAAGTTTCTCCTGTCAATTATCACATTGTTACTGCTGTTTTTAATCTAGTCAGATGGTGAGATTGGCAATCCCTTCTGCAGGGGCTTCTGGGTGTTATTTTGTAGAGAATCTTGCCTGAAGGACTGATTACTGCTTTTATGGGAGCCGGTGGGAGTTTGGCCACAGTCCTTCACGCATGTTAATTTCAGGGACTTCCAAATGTTAGCTAATGATCTCAGAGTTCTTTTTATGAAAAGTGTGTAGGTTTGTTTTGGGGTTTGGGTTTGTTGTTTGTTGTGTTGTGTTGTGTGGTTTGTTTTTTGTTGTTTTTAAATTCCTAGCAGAAGGCAATTAAGATGGTCTGGGGAAAGCTCTGCACCATAGTTCTGGTCCATCCCCTCAATAACACCTGAAGTCCTAGCATGAGAAATTCAGAAGCATATATTGCTACCATGCTCGGACATATTAGACGTAATATATATTATAATTGGAAAGTATTCATATAGTCCAGGCCACATGCTTTGCGTTGCCATAGACCGGGTGTATCTATTGGCCTCCACTTACAATAACTTGGAAAAAAACAAAAACAAAACAAAACCCAAAACAATTATGCTTTTTGGTTTTTAGGAGCAATACTAAGGAAGAAGTAGGAGCCTCCACCCCCAGGCAGGAAAACATGTCAACGCGGAAAAGAGAGGCCCGTGTGGGCGGGGGGAGTTTCATCCCTGACTGCTCCATGAAGCCTTACGGAGCCGTGAAGGAGAAACAGAAAAAAAACCCCAAAACCTGACCAGAAGCAAAGGCCGTGGAAGCCGAAGCAGATGAGGAGGAAGCCAAGTCCACACGCCCAGGCAAGCGCTGGGGCTGCGGCTCTGAGGAGGGATCTCTGGGCTAAACGCGGGCTTGAAAGGGCTTGGAACAACAAACTCCCTGCCCCCCCC
>VXAK01002273.1:36188-63483 GCA_013399435.1 Arenaria interpres
TTAAATTCTGCTGAAGTTAGAGCTTCCTATTGGGTAATTGATCTTGCTTGTACGAAGTTGAAGCTGAGGTCAGTGTTGCATGACACAGAGGATATTGCTCAGTGACATTGTTCTCTGAAGAGCAGCAGTTTCCCGTTGGAAACAGAAGCGTTAAGGTGGAGGTAGATGAACTTTGGTGAGTCTGGTTTTAGAGAAAGGCAATACAGGAGTCAAGTTTGTAGTTTAAATACCGGTGACGAAAGGCAAGATTCAGGATCAACTTCGAAGGTGCTTTTCCCCCAACTTTGAAATGAAGCAGTTTTGTTAACTGATCTGTTTGAGTGATTGTAGGTGCGCTTCCAAGAATGCCTTATGCTGAGAGAGTAAATGGCTGCGATTCACAGGGGCCAGTTGATGCTCAGAAGGTGTGACTGGGGGGAGCCACCCATTCTGTTAATCCCAGATTGGCCTTTTGTTATCCATCCCATCCTGCTCACCTGCCTTACAGAGTTCAGCTGGGGTAGATAAACAAGTGGACAGGATTTTGTCACTAATCAACTACATGAAATCAGGGCTGTCTTCTCTGAGCGTTTGTATAATAGGAGGCAAGGTTTGTAGGAAGAATAACAAAAAGAAATATGCAGGAAGAGGAATAACCAGTTTTATAGCTGGGAAAAAAAACAGAACTCAAGGGGACAAGCCCATTTTACCTTTGTAAAGTATTAATAGCAGAGACCTATCACCTTTTTGACGTTAAATTATATCAATAGTAGTAATACCTTGCTACTGTCACACAGCACTGCATCAGCAAATTTGAAGTGTTTTACTAAGGAGGTGTCTTTGTCCCCATTTAAGCTGTGGAAGTAAATAGATGAATTGGCCACAGTTACGCAGAAGCTTTGGCGGAGTTAGGGACAGAATCCGTGTTTCATGACTTCAGCTGCTTTTCCCTTTTCAATGGCATGCCATGAAGACCTACACACCTATAATGCGTCACTGCTTCACAGCCACTAATTCCCCTGGAAAGGAGAAATGCACACCTTTGTAAATGCTGCCAATCTCGTATTCTTTCAGACAAAGCACAAAAAGGACATACTTCAGTTTTCTACAGTAACAGTTTATATGACTGGCTTGCATTAAAAAGATGAATACAATTTGAATAGCTAGTCTTGCCAGAATAAGCCGCAAGAGGTTCTCTAGCCTGTTTTTGTCACTAAACCTATCCCAGTCTTACAAATGGTAAATTTTAGAGATAAATTGGATGATCAATTATATTAGATACAGTATTTCATATTAATATGAAGTTTGAAGGTATCTTCTGTATATTGTTTTACTGTAATTTTTGTTTTCCCTTAAATTATGTGCAACTCCCCCTGGACTTCTCTGTAAGCACCTGAAAAGAGGGATGCAGTAAGGATTCATCTTGTAAACACTTCCTGGGCTCACTTCCTTTGGGAATAAATAGTGATAAGTAAAAATTTCAGGTATAGTGAAAATACAGACTTACACCTTTTGCAAATAGAATATTTGATATCTGAGGCATCTCACTGTAGCGTGTTATTTTGATTTCAGGAATTGAAGTAACAGTTAAGCTGTTCGTATTTTATAAAGGCTGTCCCCTAACTTCCGATATCTTTAACAGAGAGGTCAGTAGTATCAGAAGGATACAGGGCTACAATTCATTTGGTATTTTTAGGACAATAGCAGTGGTGATACCCCAGAAAATGCAAGGACCTGGGATAATACGCGTACTAAAAAAACCACTTTGTACCACACGTAGTACTGGCCCTGGTCAGCTGGGCTTTCTGTCACCTGCTCAGCACAAGCTTGATGGAGCCAATCTGATGTTAAAGAGGGAGTAAGTACCAGTCTTCATTTTCTACCAGGACAGGAGGCTGCTGCTCTTCTGGCCTTGGGCCAGCAATTGAAGCAGCACACAGTGAGCACTTCAAGACATCTACACCTGAGCTGCCTACATCTACCTCTGCAGACTCAGCTCCAGAGTATCAGCATCTCCAGATACTCTACCTGCCTAAATGGTCATTTGAGGTGCAAAGGCCTTCTTTCCTCCCAGACTTTCTATTGGGACTTGCTGACAGGTCGGTCCTTCCTACAGGAGGGAGTGTGTGGGAACGGCCACTACGCGCAGCAGGGCAGGCTGTGGACTGGAGTGACTGGGTTTTGGATACACGCCTTGCCTCTACAGCTGGTGGAACAGCAAACCAGAGCTGATCTCCCGGGGCTCATCCGCTAGAGCCTTGAAGGAGGAGATGGTGTAAAGGGACAATCACGAGTCTTGTTGTTCATGGGTGGAGGGAAGGAGAGCGCGTGAATTTGCCTGGGACAAATCCATGCTTTTGAAAACAAGGGAATCCTTCAAGACAGGAGAAAACCTTTGAAGCAGGGGTTGTGTGTTTGTGCTGCTTCATAGATAAACCTCTCCAAATGAGGGGTGTTGGCACAGAGACAGAACACTGAAACTCTGCGAAACAAAAATGTTGCTTCCAGCGTAGCGGTAAAACAGAAGACATGTAGGATTCTGAGAGAAAAATAAAAGGAAGCCTTATTATAGACATATGTAGAAAAATTATTAAATAAAGGATTATGTAGCTGGCCATTATTCATAGATTCATAGATTGGTCCAGGCCGGAAGGGACCTCCAAAGGTCATCTAGTCCGACCTCCCCGCAGTCAGCAGGGACACCCCCAACTAGACCAGGTTGCCCAGGGCTTCGTCGAGCTTCACCTTGAATATCTCAAGGGAAGGGGCCATTATTGCTGAGCATGTTTATGGACATACAAACTGGTTTTACGGAAATCTTTTATAATATTTTTTTTTCTTCTGTAGTTAACTGTTCATTCATCAGTGAATCCAAGAGAACATTACTCTTTCCTTTTTATAACACATAAACTTTTGATAGCGATCTAGATACTTTGTACATCCCTCCCATCCTGGAATCAGATAATGTACAGGGTGAGCAGCTCTTATTTGGCCTTCACTGGCTTATATATGGCTAAATTTAATTTTACACAATGAACTTCAAGGCACAGTTCATGTCTTGAGTTATGTGGTGGCAATGCATAGAGTAAAAATACCTGCATTGTAGATCTGAGGGAGAAGCCTTCATTTAATCTAAACTGGTCATTGCTGTATTTCTAAGTAACTGCTCTGGCCTAAAGAAAGTTTTAATTACCGTTTGCGGGAAACAATTTACATTTCAAACTCTACCTGGAAGTGGTTTCTGACCTGACAGCAGCGTTGCTGCTTTTGTGTAGCGTCCTTGCGAACTGACCCGGGAAACTAAAACTTTTAATCTCAGGCGTCTCTTCAGAGAAGGTGGCCTTTGAGTACTGCGCAGGGGCTGCTCTGAAGAATGCACTGGGCACACGCAGGCTGAAGACCCCGATGCACCGAGCTGGAGGTCGGCGGATGGCCCCAGTGCCTGCCGGCACTCCTGCTCGTCCCCGGGCTTTGTAAGAGCTTTGTTACTCTCACCCCATCTCTGAAGAGATGGAGGGAAAATTTCCAGCCTTGTCACTGCTTTGCTCGGGAAGGCTGTGGGCAGCAGCTGTAATGACAGTTCTCTGCGGATGTAAATGGTTTTATCACTGTACATCCAGGGCAAATTTAGTGTGTCTGCTGCTGTTTGGGTTTGTTGTTTTGGGGTTTTTGTTTGTTTGGTTGGTTTGTTTTTAATTAGAAATAACTGGGCCAAGTAGGCATAGGTTTATCCCATTTATCTTGGAAATAGTCTCAAATCCAAAGAATGGATTTGCTGCATGATCGTTATGTTGAGCTGAGAGTTATATGACTTTATATTATGTCATAATACATGAGAGTTACACGACTGCGATGCCAAAGATACACGTACTTAAAACTAGAGAAGTGAAGCATGGAACTGTGGAAGAACAGGCGTTATTTTGCAGTACCTAAGAGTTCACAGGGTGTCCATACTGACAGATTGTTACCTGTCAGTTTCCATCCTAGGTCCTCAACAGGGCTGGAATCTGGCTTTCGCTGAGCTATTTGTCACCTCGTTTGGTGACCCGTCTCACCTCAGGCATGTTACCAACGCAAATCCCAGAATTTGGCCTAATGCTGATTTATTTATTATTTTTTAGTACTTCATAAAATGATTTACTTCAAAACCCTGGCCATGATATATTTTGGAAGTGGACTAATAGAGGAATGTTGTTCCTGGAACTTCTGTCTTCACAGAACACAGTGACATCTTGTGGCAAAAGAAGGGACAGTGTCATTTTTTCCAATGCATCCTAATTTCAGCTGGTTTACAGATGAACTTGTACTTCAATGCTAATGCATTTTGCTTGAAGTACAATTTTTTTTTAAAGTACTTTTTCATAGTGAAAAAAAAAATAGCCTTGGTTTCTACCATATTGCAAGTGTAGAGTATTGCAGTTTATCACTTCAGCTCACTGATGTTCTGTGGAAAACGCTTAGCTCCAGGAATGTTCCTGTCCCGGTCCTGCTGATGTAAGAGTCTGAGAGTCAGCATTAAAAATGCTTTACCTAAGTTAGTGGATTATCACAGATGCCCAAAATTGTCAGTTTGCTTTTGATAAGAATGAAAAACAAACACAGTAACTTTTTATCCTAAAACAGGGAGTTTTCTTTTTTTCTATCTTTTTATTTTCCTTTCTTTGAAACCTGAAACTACTTTTTTTTTGTATTTTTACAGACCAGGGTTTAAGCCCTGTCCCTGATGTTTTGGGATCCTCCCCTGATACGGTCCCTTGCAGTTGATATCTGGATACAATCCAATTGTCAGCATGAAAGGAAAAACTGCACACTGTGATTGGAAATCTGCACCCCAAAAGAAGCCGACTCCCTGCGATCGATATAAACACGCTTGCATTATTTGCAGAGGATTTCTTTATCTCTATGGAGGGCGGAACACCACCAGTCTTAGGGATTTTTGGCGATACGATATTGGTAAGTTTGACCCTTTACTTGTATGTCAGGATTAAAGATTCTCCATCCAGGCATCATGATGCTCCATAGTTAACAGATTATCCCCATTTAAAGTCCCTCCATCAAAATGCTGGATGAACTGTATTTTGTTCATTGGGAAAACAGTTTGTGTGTGTTCCTGATGCAAGTGTCCCAGAAAGTTTATATTTAAATTCAGGGTGTGTTTTGTTGGTTTTTTTTGTTTGTTTTGTTTTGTTTTGTTTTTTTACCGAAAATACCGAATCATTTAAAATATCCTAGTTCTAGCACAGGATATCAAAGATGTAGCTTTATTGACTCTTTAACATGGGAATAGTTTATGCACGTAAAAGTGCACAGGGGGAACACATGAATAAAATAATGTGTAAGATTTTATTAATAACACTATCAAATGCACTATCAAATATGATACTGTATTTTTTGACTGAATGTACAGTGTGCCCTGTTTAATTGTTGCTACTGGAATAAAACATAAAATTGTGCTGGGGTTCGTGCTCATAGAATAGTTGGGTTTTAATGTATGTAACAGTATGGCATTAATATAAAAGCGGTAAGACGACCAATTTCTATTGCATTTAAGTTTGCTAAATAGATAAACGCACATATTTAATTGCGAGGGAAGTGCCTCAGTCTTCTGAACTAACAGAGGGGAAAGATGACAAAACACCTCCTTTTCCTCCATTGACTCTGGCAGTGCAGCCAATTCAAAGCTGATCGTTTCACCTTTCCCTAATGTTTATGTGTTGAGTGTACCGCTGTCTTAACTTCAACTTTGATTTGTAGTGAAAAATGAATGGGAAATGCTGGATTGCTCAAGAGATGCTCCAGAAGAACTGGAAGAACATTCAATGGTGGCTTATGAGGTAGTAGACCAAGATTGATGCTGTCCGTATCCTAACATTTTATTTCCTGCTATACAATGAAATAAAATGCCATAGATTATTACCTACTGACATACTATGCCCAGGAAACACTTTTATGGCAGTGCAATTAGGGACGTAGCTGTACCGGTATTTTAGCTTTGCAGCAGTGTGCATCTCCCTGATTTCCTCTGTCGATGCTCAGTACATAATAGTAATACAAAATAAAGACTTTGGCAGCGCATTCTTTACTTAGTTGTATAGTTGTAACAGTTGCTCTGAATTCATTTGCATGATAAGCTACAGCATAAAAACATTCACATAAGAAGTTGCATAGAAGAAGGATGGGGAAGTGAAGACAAATAAAACTTGCCTGTAAGGGGAAAGCAGAATTTAGGATATCAGGAGCTGCGATGCAGTGAAATCTTTCTACAAACATGGAAAATTTAATATTACCTGAGTGATGCCTCCGAGAGCTCCAGATCCGCATCCCTCAAGCTGTCCCAGATTGACGAGGAAGTGAGTGGCTCTGGAACGCCATCCCCGTTAAAACAGCACAACCTTCATCAGGGTTTCCCACTGGGAGAGGATAAAGACATAATTAAAAGTTGGTGGCTTTTTGCAGTTGCCTCTTGAATTGTCTATAGATCATCATATGCATTATTGTTACTTATATTTTGGTGATGGCAGCCTTTTCATTTAAGAACTGTTTTAAAAATTATTTTTACGTTATATGCCTACCTGCAAGTGACAAATATTTTTGCATTTTGTAGGGCACCCTGTATATTTTTGGTGGGATGGTGGATTCTGCTTTCACGCAAGCAAAAACTCCTCTCTGGATATATGACATTGGTATGATACACAATAGCCAGTCTCTTCCAAGTCTATAGGTACTAATAAATAGTAAGAACCAAACTGTTTTCTGCCGCTTGTGATGTAGCCTTCCCTAGGCTTTCCAAGAAGTAATGTGTGTAAAACTCTGCATATTTTACCTGTAAAATTAGGCTGTTAACCTACCAAAGACTCAGCTTTTACTTTAATTAGAAATTATTTTATGGGAAAGTTTTATGTATTTTAAGGTCTCAGAATTTGCATTCCTCCCTCCCTCCCCAAAATTTACTATTTGATCATAAACCCCAATAATTATTACATATAATATTTGAAATACTTTCCTTATGTTACATAAATTTTTAAAACTGAGCTTTTTTTTTAATTATGGAAGAAAGTAGATCAGTAAAGTGTATCTCATTTTGAAATTTTACGGAAGAAATACATAAACAGGCAACAGCAATGATGGAACTGGGAAAAAAAAAAAAGTAGAATTAAATAAGAAGTTGGGAAATTAACATTAGCATTTCATAACACAGGGTTGTTTTTTTCCTAAGAACAAACATTTGGGATCTCTTAAGTATGCATTCTAATAAAAGCAGTGCAACATTTGAATTGAATAGCAATGTCATATGCTATATATTCTTTTGGAAACACTGTGTAGTAATGGCTGCTTATTTTGATGTCTGATGAAAAGGAGAGAGAGACTGATTTCTTTTTGAGCCAGAAAGTCCCATGGCAAGACCAAGATCTAAGTTTCACGGCCTCTTTTGCTACATCACTGTGTAACCTTAAGTAAATGGGTGTTGTTTTAATCCTTTATTGTTTTTCTGCCATTTTTCTGAAATACTTAACTGCTGAAAGAACAGAGATCTGCAGGTAGAGTACATGTCATAGGAGAAAGCATCTTACTATTCACGGTACTTATCAGTGAAAATTGGGTATTAGTTGTTCAAAATTTGTTGTGTGGCTTGTTCTTTTGTGGTCATTATTTAAAATGTTTCCTGGCAAGTATAGGTTTAATTAATGTAAGCTTGTGCTGCTTTCTCGTTCTACCTCTGATGCTGGGTATCTGATATTTCTGCTCCTTAATGGTGATCACAGATCAGGTTTTTGACTGTTATTTGAGGACTGCTATTTTAAGGGATCTGTGAAAAGCAGCAAGAAAAATAAGGCTGTTGTCATAAGGTTTACATAAGAAATAGAAGAAGCCATATATCCATCGGTAAATCTGGGGATTCTGCAAGTTTGGAAAATGCTGAAAATCACAGATTATTTCTGCATTGTGAAATTTAGCCTTAGGCAACAGGAAATACAGTATGGTATCTCTGTGATTCAATATCAGATAAGGATACAGGGAAACTATTTAAACTACGTCTCCTGTAAGTCCCTTGGTACTGCTGTCTTAGCAGGAAGCGGATTTATTCATCCATGTCAGAGGAAGACTCCAGGATGAGACTTACGTGAAAATTAGATCTGTAATTTGCAAAAGTAATGTTGGAGGAGTGTCCTCTTGTGGTCTGGGATATAAACTGCGCTTTATTAAAACAATCCCCTAGATTCTGCAAGATGGACAGAGTGCCGTAACGTACCAGCAGAGACTGAGGTAAGGAGCCAGGAAGTGGTGAATGTGTGAATCAAATGCCTGTTGCTTTGTTGATTAAACAGATTGCTTGGAAATATGTTCCCCCAAACAGTTCCAATCTTATCTCTTCAGAGACATGTGGCTGTACTTTATTTCTTTGCACTTGCAATAACGAAGGCTTTTTCCTTCGTTAAAACAGTATTTAAAAATACTGCTTTTAAAATTTAAGTCTGTATAAGAAGTCCTCTCCTCTACTACTGTTTCTGTTTTTCTGAAATCCTTATCAAAAAAACGAATCTGAAATGGAATATTGCAACCATACATGAAGCCTGTACTTTTAAAAGCAGCGTTGAGAAAACAGATTGGCAGTCACACTAATAAATTTTGAAAAGTGAAGTGCTGCAGCATTTTTCATTTCCTCAGCCTGAACACATGGACTTACCAAGATACTGCCGCTTCCAAATGAAACCTCAGGGGAAGCATTTATGGCTTGGTCTTATGACGTTGGTTTTATGTCACTACATGTAAAGAATGAGTCATTTTTTGCTATTGAAACTTCATCCTCACAATGTTACTACACTACGAAATCGCACAAAAAAATTGTTAAGATGTGACACAGTTACTACTGTGGTTACCTGTGCTCGGTGGAGGAGTTGAGAAAGTTTGGGACTGCAGGATCATTTGTAGGGTTTGGGGCAGGTGTTATATGGTTGATGAAATTTTGTTCGTGTATGACAAATATGATGGAATTATGCATCAACTTCTTCTTACATATAGGAGGAAATAGTTTCTTGTAACTGAATGTAGAGAATGTGGCTTCTCCCTCACCCCCCAAAGAAAAGGAAAAAAAAAAGGCTGTTTCAGAAGAAACAACCAAAGAAGAGCAAAAGAACAAAACCACTTGATTTATACTTTGTTTTGTCTTTAGTTGGGCCTCCCCAGATTTGGGTCCTTGATTCTCAGCAGCGCTGAAAACTGCTGCAGGCACCGTGGGGAACCAGCTGGCTTCCTGCTGAGGGTCTGGGCACGGCCCGGGACTTACGGCGGCGCAACTCCACACCAAGCAAAATGAGTAGAATTTACTCTTAGGGCTAAAGTTTCCTCAGCGTGGAAAGGCTGTGCTTGACGGTGGAAAGGGCTGCACCCCCCATTATATTCCCAAGAGTTGCCCAACATGTTTACAGCCTGTCCTGAACCCATGCCCAGCAGCTGCTGTGAAAGCGGTGCTCCTGATGGGAGTGCAGAGAGGGGGAGGCTGTAGGCATGGGATATCGTGGTGGACTTAAAAAGGGAGGGTTGCTGAGATTTAAGAATAGTTTCTATTTGCATCCTGCAAGTCTTCAGTGGTGGGTTTGTTCTGTATTTACAAAGAAGTTTAACACAACTCGAGGTCATGGTTTTCATCACTTGGGAATATTCCCAAGATGGACATCGCTACTGATATGCCTTGATTTGTTAACAGGTTTTTTGTCTTCTTAAACTGTTTCAGAGCCCAGCACCAACTAACAGAAGAGGCCACAGTGCAGTAGTCTACCTTTCCAGCATGTGCATCTATGGGGGATACTTTGGCATCCGAGGCATCTCACAGGAGTTCTGGACTTTCCATTTTGGTAAGCTAAAAAGCACGGTAAGGTTTTGATCCAGTGTAAAATGGTGACTGCTGCAGGACAGCATGGCTTGCTCTCTTAAGAAAATTTTTATCAGTAGAAATGCTGTAAGTTAGTTTTGGCTTATGTTTGGCTGCAGTTAATTATGAATTCTGTCAATTAAATTAACACCCGGCTGAAATGAATTAGACTGTATTCTACTGGAAGAAGTGTTGCAGTATTTGCCAGTTTTAGAGCTGAGAACTGGGGAGAATGTTTCGTTCACCGAGTTCTTCAAGGATTACCAAAACCTTTCAGATGCAGCAGAGACCCTGAGCTCAGCCTACTAATGCCATCTTTTGAGTCTCAAATCTAGAACTGACCACGGGGAGCCAAACCTGACAGGAGGTGGTTTCATTAGCATGTTCATCACTAATCTGGTGGTTGCAAACCAGATGATTCCCAGAGACTTCCTAAATGGAGAGCTTTTGTTATCTGGTGGCCATTCAGTCCCTGTTTTGAAATGAATGATGGGTTTATCTCATCCTTCATTCCCTCACAGGGAGAATAAGCAGAGACATTAATGAAGGAATGTTTTTGTTGACTGATTTTCCCTCTTACAGCCAGGAAATTATCTTTCTGTGTCAGAGTTAATGAATTAACAAAGCCGTAGGAAAAACTGCTCTGTAAATAAAATTTCCATGGCATCTGTCATCCAGCATCTGACATTTTCATTAAAAGTTTATTTCAAAACTGATTTTTTAAATGCACTTTTTCAGTGTCGGAATTTAAGCTGTTAACTTATATTACTGTCAGCTTGGAGCAGAAACCCTTGTTCTCCAACAGAATAGTTACTCTGTTGTTGAAATAAATCCCTTCTCAAATGCTAGGGTAAATTTGGTACATCTCTAAGTTAATATTTTGCTTCCAGATACCAGAAAATGGTTGTGTGTTTCCACCCCGTCTCACAACACCGGCCCAGGACCTCGGCACGGCCACTCGGCAGTGGTTTATCACACGGGCATGTACCTCTTTGGAGGACTGATGGGGCTGAGTGAGCAGAAGGACTTATGGAAGTGGGACTTCGTGAGCAGCAGCTGGTCCAACATCAGAACAAGGTAAACTGTACCAGGAGTTACCCTAAATTAGCACAGAAAGAGAGAATTGCTCTTACCATTTGATGCTGCGTGCAGGCAGAGAGGGAGTCGTTGCCCTTCTGGCAAGTGTAGGAACTGTTCAGATCAAGCCGCAGCACTGCTCCATCCCTGGGGCTCCAGTTGGCTTTGCTTGGAAGAGCTGTTGGCGACGCGGTGATGTCCCCGTGCAGCTCTTCAGCAGTCGTTCTCGAGTCAAAAGAAAAATAGAGGCTGAAATCAGTGTTAATTTCTTGTTGGTCTCCCCTTAACTGCTGGTTTCTCTTACCTTTAGCCAAGGACCTGCTCCAGTGGTAGGTCATGCTTCAATTGTCTTCAAAGACTCTATGCTGGTTTTTGGTGGAGGGATTTCAAATTCCCATCCTAACGATGACCTCTGGACGTATCATTTCCATACGCAGACATGGAAGAAGCTAAGTAGTTCTACAAAGGCAAACTTTTCTCCTAAAATGTATCACTGCATCTTAGGAATTGGTGTTGATTTCCAACCTACCTCAGATTTCACTCCTACATTCCCCAGCCATTGGAAGAGTAGGCAGAAGGACCATCACCCGCTGGTCACCATCCCGAAGCACACTCGTTTTTGCAGCTACTTCCGTCAGCAGCCTGCGTACCGAGCCTTCAGCAACGAGGAGAGCGACGCAATTGAAATGAAAACCTTTAGCTTGCCTCTGGAGCCAGGGGGCTTTTGTGCCTTTCAGACCACTTCAGAGGCAGAACTAGACCCAAAGAGAGCAACGGGCCTTCTGGCAGAGGACAAGCCCCGCCGTCTGTTTGTCTCTTCGGAAAGAGAGACTTTTGCTGCTGCTCAGACTGTGGGAGACGAGGAGGGGACCGGCTGTCGGCACGCGATGGCGGTGGATGAAGGTAGCGGCGATGCCAACGTGCTGCTGCTCATCGGGGGTAAACCTTTGTCCAGCTTCTCTGAGATCTCGTTCAGGCAAATGGAGTTTGAGGGCTTGGGGTCGCTTTGACGGCGAAGGGAAAGCATCAATGCCCACCAACGTGCCGGCAGGTGGAAAACCAACCGCTTGCGACCGGCGTCAGTTGCCTGTCAGCACAAAACAAATTTAAACCTTCTCACACTTGCTGTGAACAGATTTCTTCACAACGTGAACAAAACCTGACATGTATTTAAGTCACAACTTGCACGTAAGTTGCAGTTTCGGAGAGGAGCTTGTTGAAATGCTGCTCTTTTTGTTACTTTTTCTTCTGGTCAGTTAATAGCATTTCAGATTGCAGCGGCTCATGCTGCCTTGAAAACCAGAACTACAGGTAACCCCTCCTGGCTCCGTGACTGCCCCGTCAGGTGCAAAGCTTGCTCATTTTGCACTGGCATAAGAAATAAATGGGCACCCATAAAACTGCATTTAAATCAAGTTTGTGCATATTGCGGTCACATTTGAGGGACCTGATGAATCTTAACTGCAACGTTTTCTAAGATGTTAAAGGTTTTGTTTTCTTCAGAGAATGCTCTTTGCACAAGATACTTGCAACGTGACATGGCCTATAACAATGAAAAAACCCAACAGGCTAATTAGCGAGTGAAGTGTAGAAGACATTCTACGACTGCATCGAACCCTGAGGACGTGAAATCACGAGTCCCTCCTGAAGGTCATGTGCAGCGTTAGACCAGAGGAAGCACACGACACCTGGGAGGACAGAGCAGTTGCCCGGTGAACAGTAGGTGTAACCACTGAGCACAGAATCAAAAGGGTTTGACTTTCTGTTGCAAAAACAAAGGGGAAGCCTTGACAGGAGCAGCACGAAACAGGCTGTTCTGACCGGTAACTCGCATTACACTCGCAAAGGGATTTCTGCTTTTCCAGCTCCATCTCTTTCTGGTTTGTCAACCTACATTGCGTTGGTTACACATCTCCCCTCTCTACAAGTAAATTCTGAGTTCCTGTATTGTTTCTCTTTGTTGAAAAGAAAAACATTATTTTTTTTCTTTTCAAAAGATAATACTGTCCAGTGCTTCAAGCATTTATTTCCATATGAGTTACAAGATACTGCCCTTCTGACTGAACTGCAGCCTTCTCTAAGGCTGATGTTTGAAATCAGCGGGAAGTGTGATTTAATACTTCTGGATATTTGAAAGTTCTGAAACTTTTCAGAAGTTTCATAGGAATAATTGATCTTAAGTGAAAGTACTTACAGATACTTTCATCATCTCTTCACAAGTAGCTGTCACATGAATTTAATACGAAAATTACAGATGAATTTGCAAGAAGCTACTTAAAGGATTATTTGGCCCTTCTGTGACCTTCGTTTGGAACCACAGAGGACCGTCCTTGCTGATGCCACACAAACAAAGCCTGCTGCCATTCTTATCAGTGCGTGCTCATTTTCTGAGCTTTCACAAATTTAAAATACGTATTTACATTTCCAAAACGAACAAAGAACTCACCTTTCTGAACAAGGAACACACTCCCCAGGCCCCAGCCATCTCCTGGCACTTCAGCCAGCCTCGAGGGCTGCCCAGGCTTTGAACTTCTCCTCCAGGAGCGGGGAAATCGTCCCCTTAGCGGAGCATGTTCGGAAAGGACGTGGTGCTGGGCTCGTATGGAGCGCTGCGATCTGAAATCAGCAGCAGGTTTTTCTTTTGCTGGCTGACGTGTCTGTTCTGGCGTTAGCCAGCGAGAGCTGCTGTGACACACAGACTTGTGTCTAGGCTTGATCAGGGAAGGAAATTTAACTGGAAAGGGCAACAATAGACCAGTGATTCTCCAAGTCACACGAAGGCCTCCCGGCAGGGACAGGTATCCTGGGGATGTGCGAGAGCCCCAGGAAAATGCCATCCAGCCTCCCCCGTTCCTTTCTTCCCCACCCCAAACTCTCTTCCCTTTGGCAGCCCCAGGAAGGGTTTAACATTTACTTGGAGCCAACACCGGCAGGACACGAGCCAGCCCAAAGGCGATGGCTTGGCACGGGGAGGAAAAAGCAGCTTGCAGAAGGTGCCCATCTCCCCCGGTCCCTCGCCTCGCCTGGGCCAGCGTGCCAAGTCAGGTGCCTGCACCAGCACCTCCGGCTCAGCGCCAGCTTCTTCACCTCAGACATCCTAAGCCCCTCAAACCGGCCCCATGGCGCAGGGGCCCGGCTGTCCCCAGCCCCGTGCCCGGGACACCAGGTGCCCAGGAGCTCGGGAGGGGCTGTGGCTGCAGAGGGGGGCTCAGGGCTCGCTCGGGGAGGCAGAGCAACAGCTGAGCCCCGGTTAATACCACAGAAGGGAAGGGAGCTCCAATCCTGGACGTGGGACCGTCCGCCACAGTAGACTCACTGCTGCCATCGGGGCTGTTTCTCCCCTTGGTGGCCCATTACCAGGTCTTCAGAAAGCAAGGGCGAGCTCCAGCTGGCAGGGACGGGGTCTGAGATGTAAAGCCACCGCAGCCTGGCACCCTGCTCCCTTCTGGGCACTTATGAGCCTAGTTCAGGTACCCCAGACCGAGGCACACAATCCTTGCTCCTTCCACCGTACCACATTCCCTGGGACATCTTCCCGTCCGAAACTCAAGCGGTGCTATCCACTACACTTCACGGGGGTTCTCGGAGCACCTCAAGTGGTTTCACTCCTGCTTTCCTGGTACATTTTTGTCCAACGCAGTCACCTTTTCCCAGAGGAAGAGAAGAGCCTTTGTGGAGGTGGTGATGATGTTTCTCCATAATCGTAGCAGTTAATGAGAATTCATCCCGGGCCCAAGTGAGTGACTAAAAGCTGCCGCCATCTGAAAGCTCTGTGGTGGCCTGCATGAAATAACGAATGGAATTACTCCAGCTAATGGCAACTACTTAGAAACAAAACAAAAGACATCATTTTTGGCTGGGCACGGACTTGAAGGGCTGCCGCTACCTGGTTTAAAATGCCTCCTCTGACCAAAAAGGAAGCTTGTGCTGTATTTGATGTGCCCCCCGTCTAGTCCAGTCCGTAGAATAAAAGCAAAAGGACACAACCTTCTTCTGTAATCTCATCTGAGACACGAGATGCACCGTTGTATCACAAATCATACATAACGACAGCAAATCAATCAGCCTCTCTCAATAAACTGTCTTTAGTTACCACCCAGCTTCTCAACATTGAAATGCATGAATGGCAGCAGAAGTTTCTTTTAAAATGTAGATGTTTAAAGAGGTTTTTTAAAAAAAAATAAAAAAAAATCTAAACCAAACGTCTTTCATTGTTTTGAGTTATAAATGGATTTGAAGAATAATTCAGTGACTTATCAGTGGGATCGTAGTCTGACCTGCACAACGAATTATGCCACAAGGGAAATTACTTTCTATGAGCTTAGTCATTAGGAAGGAGTTCTTTCACTCCCTTTTCATACTTTCCCAAGTTTATTAATTGTTGAGAAACGAAGATGCTCAAATGGCTTGTTTGCCCTTTGCTGCCGCCTTAAGCATTTCACCGGTCAGGGTTTGGAAATTAACCGCTTCCATTAACACCCAGGAGGACCCCTGTACTTTAAAGCAGAACCCAGCTGCGTTGGAGGCGGCAGGGAGATGGCTCCGCTCACCCGCACGCGCTTTTCTCTCAGTGTTGTGAAATAACACTTGGAAGTCCAAGGTTCCTTTCTGAGCACGCTCCTCAGGACTGTGATTTTCAAAACCACCGAGCGCTTGACAGTCCTCCTCCTGGACAATCTCAGCTCTTTGGAAAGAAGGCATTTAGTTCTGTAGCATCTCTCTGCAAGTGTAGATGCCATCTCCAGTTGTGCTGTAGCTGACAACAAATAGAGTTCACAACACGGCCTGCCCTTCCGACGTCCCAAGTAAGTTTACGACTCTCTCTCCAACCCAGGTACCCTTAAGTTAGAAGCTGCCAAGCGGCCTTAGCACGGAGACAGAAGCACGGTCCTGCCGAGGGTGAACGTGCAGCCCCAGAGACCCCCCCAGCCGAGGACGGTGAGTGCCCAGCGGCGGAGCCGGCCTCTGCCACGCACCTTTGCCTTTCAATTCAGCCCCCCGTCCCAACCCACCCACCCGCCTTCCACTGCCGCACCGGCCCCGCTTAAAGATGACTCCGGGAGACTTTTGCTCTGACGTGGTATATTCGAGGCAAAACTACAGGATAAACATTCCAAGGATGCGTAGAGAGGGCTGCACATCACAGCTGCTCGTTCCCTTGTACAGTTTCCATACAGATCTCGGTGCGGTCCCTACAGCAGTTCATACATCACTACTCTTGTGAAACAGAAGCAAGAGGGTGACACTTTTGTAAAAAAACCAACAAATAAATTATACATTGAGAGCTATTGCCAAGCTTTACATATAAAAGGTAAAAATACAGTAGTTAGTGTGGCTTTAACAACCAAAAAAAAAAAACTTCTAGCTAAAAAAATAGTCTTACGTACTTTTTAAAAATACATTTGTCCAGTTATAGGTGTGTGTGGGGCGTGTGTGTTCACGAAGCAGAGTGCTCGAGCCAAACACTACGAAGGAGGTGAATTTTGTAGGAGAACACCCTGCGGCTCCTGCCGGGCAGGGTCCCACCTCACCACCTCCACTCGAGCGTGGGGGGGAGGAGGGCTCTCTACTAACATCTACGGTGCCAACACTCAGACCTGACACACACGGATTACACCTGCCTCACTGAAAGGCCATTAGCATGGATTATTTTCATTTTTTGGTATAAAAAGTTATGATTGTCCAGCAGCATCTGCAAGCTGTGACGTTACCGTGCCTAACAGCTATATCGTTTCCTAGACTACAGCTTTCTAGACTAACAAACACTCTACGTGCCCAGAGACAGTTTTAAATGCTGGCTGGCCGGGAAATAGAGCTGCTAACACTTCATCTGTAGGAGATTTGGGTTGTACCAGAATAACAACGTGAAAAATACACCCAGTGCTGTCTGTGAAGGACACACGGATCTCAACAGCACACCTTTGCTTCAGGAATCGGGAAGGAGCGAGGTGCGGACACGGGGGTAACGGGCAGCGGCTGAAAGCAGCGCGTGGGGAGAGACCCAAACGCACCTGGGCTGCTCACCCCAGCCCCTCTTCCGGTGCTGCAAGTCTTCTTGCCAAAGTTGTGTCCAATGGATTGTCCAAAACACAGCTTTACACTGTCTGGCCGTCCCAAAGTACAGGTGGAATAAGTTTAAAATTGAATACATTCAAGCTAATTCATTAACCAGGACTGATTACCAGGTAAGTAGTCTTTTTATGTCATGAGTGGCCTAACATTAAAGCCCATTGCCACCCACCTGAAGAAGAGACTCCCTCAATTCAAGCACAAGAGGGCCTGGACTCCCACATTTTAAAACCTGCTCAAAACCTTCTAAGTCCATTTACGGGCACTCGGGTGGCGCAGCCTCCGGGCTCTTCCTCTTGGACTCAACGGGCGAGACCGAAACCCCATTCTGAGATCCAGCATCTCCCCAAAATCAATCACTTTGAGACACGGGTTTGGTTTTTCCCATTATTATAGATGTTAAGATTTCTATAAAATCTTTTGCTCCAATCACTTACGAAGTGCGACTGGCATATAATCACTTTTACTTCTTGTGTTTTCAGTTTAAGCTATTAATTATAGAATTAAAAAAAACTATCTGTCTCTGATCAGCACCACGTGTGCACACAGCAAAAGGGTCCAAGGCCAGTTAATGAGATCGGGCTGGGACAGGCACTAGTAAGTCAATAGGGGGTAATTTTGTTGGGGAAAAAAAAAAAAAAGGGACTTTTTTTGGGTTTGTTTTAGAGCAGGGAGCTGGCTTTTTCCAAATGACTGCAACAGAAGATGCACTTACTCATCCCTGTCAACTCCGAAGGCTCTCGGGTGGCTGGCAGACCAGCCAACAGCCCCACACCAGATTCATACAACAGTTTGACTTATGAATATCTTTAAATAAATATCAAAAAACCTCCTTTTAGAGGCTGACTGGGCTGTGTAGCCAAGCAACCAACGGTAAGAAAATCCCTTTTTCTCCGTGTCACACAGGCATTAATTAATACTTTATAACACCTAACTGTAGGAACTATTAAACCTACCTGTGATGAGTGACGCTCCGGTACCTATTTGCCAGTCACGATATCACACGGTGCCTGTAGTTTTAAAGCAAAACGGTGATGCCAAACTACAGGACGCTCAGACACCCCTGTGTGTCTGTTCAGAGCACGTAACGGCGGCGCCGTAGTCTCGCCAGGCTCCCTGGGGGAGCAATTACTTGGATTAGCTAAATAAGCTACCTTGGGTTGCATGGAGTGAGTATTCGCTCCAAGAATTGAATGTCACGGGCAAGAGTTGGGTTTGCAGCCCCAAATCGACTGGAAATTGCAAGTCCCCAATGTAACAGTTGAAAATTTTGGAAAATTTTGAAATTTTAGATAAATTTTCAAGTATTGGTCCTCTGAAAAGGAGGAGGTTGAGGAAGACCTTGCCCCTCTGAAATGTTTGTATGTGTGTAAATACAGCATTCCCCTCCCATCACCCCTATCCCGACCACGCTTGGCTGCTTGGAACCATTTAGATTTTGGGGGGATGCAGTCACCGCAGAAGTTATTTACTCGTTGTTCCCTTTATGTGATCGCTGGGGAGGAACCTAGGGATGGGGTTCAACACGCAGTGCCGGAAAACCATCAACTCCCGTCATCCTGCTTTTGGGAGAGATTCAAGCGGACGGTTCACAGGGCTCCCGAGCCCAGTGGGAAGAGTCGCATCTCAAACACCCCTCGGAGAAACCGCCGCTGCTGTGTTCTGGCTGCTCCCAATCCCGGCAGGCCCGGCCAGCAAGCCCCCGCTCAGCCGCTGAGCAAACACATCCACAGCGAGCTCCCAGCTTCCCCCCCGGCCCCGGCTGCTGCTGCCACAGCTCCCCTTTTCCTGCAGGAACTTTGCCGGCAACTGCTTTGTTAGCCCAGGCTAAGACATTGGATAGTTGAATTGGGAACCTTCTACGTTTTAATACGCAATAAGGCTCAGACCTAAAAGCATACCTAGTTTTGCCTCCTGGTTCCGGGGGCAATGGCTGCACGTCACCGTCTGCAGAGAGTCGCTGTGGTACCCGGCTCCTGTGAGCTCCCCACGGTTCCCCTGTTTCTCTAATTAAGGCCTCGGGGGTGTGGGGGGTGGCAGCGGGCCATGTAGATGCCACGTGGCTTCTTCCCCAACGCTCTCATCCGGCATCTCGCAAACGAGCGCCAGAGCAGCGGTAAGAACGCCCAAGCCTGACGGAAGCCGCCCCCAGGCGGGCACCAGCTCCCCTGCACGACCCGCCGTGCTTTGGTCCAAGCCTTTGTCTGCGCTGAGGGCCGTGCAGGCAGCCGGTGGGCAGAAACTGAGCGGCGCCTACAGGTTTCAGAACCAACTTTTCACATTTAAAATCGTTTCCGAGAACCACAGGTACATAAATACTTATAAACAGCAGCACTATACAGAAAGCATCCTCCAACCCCAGTCGTATGTACAAGCCTCTCCCTAAGAAAGAATGATCCCAGCTGTTCCATCTGTGCTTCCCTGCTAAGAGATGTGGAATTCATCAGCAGCTTCCGTATTTATCCTCCCTCTGACTGCACACTGACCTTTTTTGCAGGCTGTATCCCGGGGTCCATGTCCTCACCTCTGCATGGCCACCTGAGGATCCTGCTGCCCAGGACTCAAATGCTCTCTGCCATATCCTGAACTTCACCTGAGCACCAAAAGGCCTCCACCAGCTCTGTGGAGCGCGCTCTTCCAAGTGCTCCCACCTTCCTTCTCCAAAGAAGTGAGCCGCTTACAGGAACTTTTCATCTTTTTTTCCTGTTTTCCCCTCAGTCTTTCTATTCTTTGTTCCACATACAACTATTAGATGACACCTGGAACAGGATTTGAGATGGTGTTAAGCACTGATCTAGTTGTGCCCTCGTGCCGCTGATCTACCTGGTAAGTACTCCCAAAGCACAGCATCTGGAAACAACACCCAGAAACAGTAGGAATAGAAACAAGAAAAATATTTTTCTTCTTAGTCCTGTATGACAACAAAACTAACCAACAAGCAGTTCCTGAAGCAAGCTGTACTCTACCTTCAGCATTGAAAACAACACCTATCTCCAGCCTAAAATGCGTGTATTTGACTCATATAGGAAATGAAACAACCAGTGTCAAAATGTGGGACCTCCGCTGTGGTCTGCTGGTGAGATAAGCTGTTTGGCAGGTTAATTTTCCTTTCCCTGGTTGCAAGGAGCAGCTCAAATCCAGCCAACGTAGTTGGTGACCGATGGACTAGATTTTCATTCTTCCCGGGTACTGTAACAAGAGGTGCAAGGAGCATTAAGGGGGTTAAGGCCAAAAAGGAGAGGGAGTAATCACACAGAAACAAGTGTCCTTGGCCGTATGAAAGTCATCGCTACGGTGAGCCACCGGGCATGGAATGACCACAAGGTGGCCCCACAAGTTCTCCTAATCTTTCCAGTGTGACTAAGAGGCCAGGGACACCGTGCTGGCACGCTACACACCCACATCACAGTGAACGCTTTCCAGTGAGGCTTGAGAGGCAGCACAGGGTAAGTAAGACTAAACCTAGTGTGAGCGGGACGCAACCAGATTCTGTTCCTCACGGTCAGAACTAGCTCCAGTGTGGTACTTCACTTCTCCTGAGGCAGAAGATCAGCCGTGCATGTGGTTTTATATCCCGGGTTCGACTGTAATTCCAGTTAGATTGCAATAAATGTAGAAGTCTCTTCCTGGATCCTGGCAAACCAGCTGGCTGTTTGACTCCCGTTCAGCAAGAGTTTGGTCCCAAGGAAGTCTCTCAGAAGGGTGCCTTAGGGATGTGTTAGAAGATTAGAGTTTTTACAAGGTGGGAAGTGCAGAAACTCCTTCTCCTAGAGTTCAGTGGTGAGTAAACATTTTGTTCTTACTGCAGCATCCTCAGTGACTGGGCTAAAAGGGGAAAAAAAAAAAAAAAAAGGTCCTGTAAATACACTTCTCCAAGAAGATCTGCCATGTAAAAAGGAAAAGGTGAGTATTGTCCCAAAGTGTTAATAGCTGTTCCCCTCGTAAATCAGTGAGACCAATGGACAACCCCCAGAAGAGCAACCTCAATCACCTTCACACAGTGCAGTAGTAGCATCGTTGCCATCCGCACCGTAAGAGGTTCACTGAAAGACCTGATCATCGCTGCCATCACTCTGCCTCGCCAGCAGGGCAGAACGGAATAGAAGGGGAAAAGTTTCCACAGAGTCTCTTCTCAGAATTCCTGACAGCTTGGAAATACCTGGGGGACATTTCTCTCCCTCCCTCCCTCCCAACCCTCTATCAGATGCCAGAAGCGATGTCTCAGATAATTAACCTGTACCGTAATTTTAGTCCAGTACTAAGAGGTGTTAGTAGGTAAGGAAAGAAACTGAAGTGAAATGATAATTAAAAAGAATTAATCGATTTTATAGCACTTATAATGACAACAGGTTTACTTCCAACTCCAGCTAAATGTGTATGCTTTGTTCCTTGATTTACTTGAATTAGAAAAGATGTTTTCTTACCCTTCAAACAATGTGACGTTAAAATATACCCACATCAGCTGCTCTATTTATTTGTAAGGTCGCAAATGCCGTGAGACCAACTATCGTTTATCAGCACAGCAGAACGGGCACTGTGTCTCAGTGTAACTATTTAAGTGGCAGTCATCGGAGCACCTACTTCCTTTTCCACCCTACACACGCTTCTGAAGTGGGAGCTGAGGAGACCTTACCTCGGAAGGACGTCGGGTGTCTGCTGGGACGGCGGCAATCCAGCTGACGACAAGAGGGTCTCCCCGCTGCCTTTCACTGCCTTCATAGCTAAGGCAACGTCACTTCCCAACGGCCCATTGGGGACCAGCCCCGTCTGAATTGGGGAGAATGAAACAGGAAACTGAACTAAAAACCTGCCAGGACAAGACAAGCTCATTTTTCAGTATGGTTTACTTACAACTGTAAAAACTGAGATTCATCAAGCTCCAGGGTGGGCTGCACTTAATGCAAGTTCTTAAAAGAAACTTTACGGCATTTACCCGAATCCGTAACACAGCAAAAATGAAGTTTAAATATTAACCGTATATGTATGTTGTTTGATTTACTCCAGCTGAATTACTCTGCTGGTATGGGCTTCCAAATTATTACAAATTATTGTATTTCACTATTTTACTTGAGCTTCTGTTTCTTAATCATGACAAAAGCTTTCTTTTGTTCCTTAACAACAAAAAAAGAAAAATCAAACAACTCACTGGCACTATCCACCTCGGCATTACTGTGGGCTGGGAAGACACCTACGAAAAGCAAACAAATGCTCATTAGACAAGGTTGGAAGTGGCTGAGAACATTCTCAAAACACGGTTGCCTCCCAAACCAGTACTGCCTCCCCAGACCACCTCGGGTGTTTGTCCGCGGCCCGTCCCTGACGTCTGTCCGTGACCGGCTGCAGGTGGCGTGACTCCGCACCGAGGGAGGGAAGGGGCACCCCCGCAGCTGGCGCCCGCTCACTCACAGAACCTCACCGCCAGCAGTTTCAGCACAGCGCGCCCTTCCAAAAGGCAACTAAAAGTTTACTTTTCAAGTATTTATACATGTATACACACACATATATATGTCTGTGTGTGTATATATATACATTTACGTGTAATTTCTGAAGCGGTATGTATTCCCAAAAGCCCGAGAAGCAGGCTGGCCCTTGCAGGCGCACTAAAATAAGGCTACGGGCTCTTGGGGCACAGATACAAGTCAATCTTCAGGTTCCTCCACTTCGGTGACAAAGCTGTGGGTGTCACCCCTCAGCCAGTGCCCTGAAGGTGGGGGCACACACACAGCGCTCCAGGTCTATCACCGCTTCACTCTGCTGCAGCAGATCCAGCCCGTGAGCGGGTACTGAAGCCAGAGGAGAGCTCCTGAGTGAAAACCACTGTACGTGTGAAGGAAGAAGTTTGGTTTTGAAATACATTTACCCGAGGTGTGGCTTCTGTAAAGTCAATTAGATTCTCTGTCAATGATGTTAAGGAAACGTCCTGGTCATCTGGAGCGCTCTATGGAATAAATCAGTTTTGAATTGAATTCCCAGTAGTAACCAGATAGGTCTGATGAATACTCTAGTGGCTTCCCAAGTTACAGACCAGTGTCACAGAATCACAGAATGATATGGGGTTGGTAGGGACCTCTGGAGATCATGTAGTCCAACCCCCCTGCCAAAGCAGGTCCACCCAGAGCAGGTTGCACAGGAACGTGTCCAGGCAGGTTTTGAATGTCTCCAGAGAAGGAGACTCCACCACCTCTCTGGGCAGCCTGTTCCAGTGCTCTGCCACCCTCAAAGTAACGAAGTTCCTCCTCATCTTTAGATGGAACTTTTTATGTTTAAGCTTGTGCCCATTTCCTCTTGGTCTTAACAAATGCCACTGTTTATCAGGTCTGTTTTCTCAAATCTTTCCATAAGGTCTTTTTTAATAGCCTTCTCATTTAACTTATTCTCATTAGCGTACTGGAAACAGTCATTGCCACGTAAGCTGTGAAGCTGTCCCATTCTTCGATGTGAAGATGGGGTACTGTGCCACCCAACGAGGTCAACAAAGTCTGCGAGCTGAGTATTTGAACTCAGAAGATGAAACTGATAATTATACAGTGGGGTCAACTACATAATACTGGTTTGGAGGGAAAACAGCTCAAGGGCACGAGGCCTTAGTGATGCAGAAGAACCCCTCGGCCTGCTGACGTAACAGCAGAGTCCAGTGTTGGGCTCCTCTTTTCCTTTGGAAAGAGACAAAGGCAAGTTGACCCCTGAATTACTATGTGCATTTCATGGAGTCCAGTTAAAAACTACCTTAAGGTAACCAGAACAAAACAATTAAACATTTCAATTTAAACTCTTCTCTCTGTGGTTGCTTTGACAGGAATTGCCTATGTCAGAATTTCACCCCTGCAGTCTCTTTCCTGGAGCATCAAATCACTGGGACATAAGGGGCTCCCCCACCAGCGTCAGGAAAACGATCAGAAAAATAAGTCTCAGGCAAAGAAGCTGAAAGGACACTCAGAAATGGCCTTTGGTGAGATCTGTACAGTGTCCCTGTCTGCTCCAGAAAGCACTCCCTGGCATTCCCCAGCGGCTGGTATTCACTGAGTTATGAGAGGCACGCAGCAAGGTCTGCTCTGCTTGCCTGGAGGCATCAGTAGCTCAGAACGTGACACACAGAAACCTTCCAGGCCGGCAGGTGGTGATACCTTTGAAACAGCCGCCTCCTCAGCTGGAGCCAGATTAGCTGGAATCAGCAGGTCCTCGTGGTTAGAGGCAGCGCTGTCCTCATTTAACGCATTACTGAAAGGAGAAAACATTCTCATCAGCACGCTGCCGGGACAGCACGCACCAGGGCTGCTCCCCCGGCAGCTCAGCCACTCACAAACAGCAGTGCCACGAGAGGCAGCCAAAAGGCTGACGTTTGTGAGGATGTTGAAGTAAACGCCTTCCAAATCCTCAGATTACTGCTCTCTCTCACAGTTTCAGCTACAGCTGTGTATAAACCCAACAGTATCGACATCTTCTACCTCAAAGGAGGTTCTTCAGCCCTTGTTTCTAATTCGCCCGAAGCCTTCCCTGCCATCCTCTTATCTTCCTCTTTACAGCCAGGGGCAGCAGGGTGTCAGATATTTCAGTCCTTTCAGAAGATGAGAGAGATTTGCTTACTGCTTCCTAGGATGCTCACCCCGAGGCCTGGCCTACGCTCGTTAACTGTTGCAACAGTAATTAAAGATGCATTGGTAAACCTGCTTAGTTGGATTTAGCCCAAATGCTCAGAAACTGCTCCTCATCTTTTCAGACCGGTTCATGGTAATCTCCTGGTCGTTCCCTTACCCCAGAAACACGTTTCACCGGAATCACTTACGGAACAAAGGCGTTTGGGGCAGGGGTTGCCTTCAGCAGCTCTCTTGGGTCTTGAAATACCGGACTGGTTGCTGGGGGACTACTCTGTGTTTTGCCCGATGGGAGAATGTTCCTGGCACAAAACAAAACAAAAAACAGGTACAACCTTCTACGGACAACTCTTCAGGGATCACCTGTTACAGCCAGTTTTTGAGATCGCTGATGCCCATTTTATTCAATACTCCCACGTAGTCTCTGAGGTCTGACACGTGGCTCATCTTCACAAATGGCCAAGAAATTACATGGTGTAACCCTCTAAGTCTTTCAATGCCTGAAATCCTGCTGAAACTAGCAATCATTTGAGATTCAATATTCAGTAATTTTCAGGAAATCAACTGCAAGTATCAGGTTTTTGTACACAGGTTTTTTTTCTCCACTAGAAATCAGCTACTGCAAACAGCCCCATCCCCTCTGCCCACACTGAAGTTGTCCCCGGGTGAGAAACAACTATAGTGATCGAAGCTGCTGTTTCAACCATGTTTATCAAATTAAAGTATGGGAGAATACAGAGCGTCTGGATTACCTTGTATATAATAAATTTAGCAACAGCAGTGCTTGCTGGTTGTCATTTTAAGACCACTTCACACTCACCCTGCTAAGCTGCACTACCGAAGGTAAAATGCAATGACCGCTGAGCCACTGAAAGCCCAGAAGGAACCGCAGGTTCCCAGTGCTGTACTCGGGTAACTAAACCACGTGTTTCTTCCAAATCTATTCAGTACCTGGCAGCAGCATCCTGAATATTGGAATTCTTGACACCTGTCAGGTTGTCTTCTCTTACCACCTGAGAGGAAAACATGAACAAACATATAAATTTCTGATACCTGTTTCCATCTTGTGTCAGTTCTGAGATTCAAAGAAGAGCCAAATGCCACCCTCCCAGGATGGAAGTCTGCTCTTCATCTGCTGCTCAGGGACTTAAAACATCAATTCTATGTGAAAACCTCAGTGCAGAGGTAAAAATAACCCACCAAGGTAGCCAAATAAAACACCATTATTTGCTACAGAATTTACTAGAACATGCTAGAAGCATGGTCTTAGTCACAGAATCATATAATAATTTCTTGGTTAGAAGGCACCCTTTGGAGGTTACCTGGCTCAACCACCACTCAAACCAGGGCTTGTTCAGGACCTTGTCCAGTTACACATTGAGTACCATCAAGGATGGAGATTCCTCCTTGGGCAGCCGTTCCAGTACTGGACCACGATTACTGTGAAGGAAGGCTGAAAGGCTCTCACTCCTTGGCTCCTGGAGCACCCGCATCCGCAAAGCACTTTCTCCAACCCCCGGCAATTGAAGGGAAATGAAACGTTTGAGAACATCACAGTTCCTATCGGTTGAGTATTTACCTTGTGCCCTGCTTCTGCCTGGGCCTTCAGGATATTGCTTTTGATATCTGCTGGAAGCCACGTTGCTGCTGCGATTGGGCTCTCAATTGCGTTGTTAAGACATTTATCTGTCAACTTCACCACTTCATCCTAGACGTGAAAGAGTATCTTTATTAGAAGCAGCTCCCACGTGGAAAAGTCTGGCCTGGAGTTTATTAACACCTCTAAATAACAACAAGGCTCTGAGTGAGAGGAAAGTCAGCGGGTTTATACTGAAATGAAAAATCAGGTTTTTTCCTTTCTTTTGGAACTCTGTTGTAAAGTCATAGCAAAACATAATTTAAAAAAAAAAAGCACAAGGCTTAAATGTGGAGACGCAAAGTGCTGTGCTAAAAATACGGTGTGTAAGAAGTGAAGTGGACCCTAGATTTGCAGCCTAGTTTACTGATAGCTCAATATAGCAGCCATCATATGATGTCATACCAATATAGCTTAACTAGAGGTTGATAATTTACTCTCATTTGCAAGTTTGGAAGATTGTTACTTTAAAATTCACTTATAAATTAGAACAAGTTTAATGTGCTATTCGCTACCTCTCTCCTCACTGATTATGTCAGAGCAAACTGGCAGCCAGATACATAAGATGACAATTAAAAATGAGATACCTTTCACTACACTATATTTAATTATGTGAATTGCATTTCTTAATTATAAAATGTTAATTAAGCATTCAATTTACTAATTGCTATTTGATTAGCGACAGAAGATAATTAACTAAGTGGAAACTAAACCTTGTGACCTCTCTTCTGGGGGTATGACTCAGCAGGGGGAGACAGAGTCCTGCTTTCCTCGCCATATGCCACTGTCCCTGGCCATGGCTGGCCCTTTCCTCCTGCAACAGCCCCGGGGCAGGCACAGTCCCCAGCCTGCGGGAGCTGCAGCGGCTCCAGAAGGAATGAAACCCAGCGCCTGGAAAGATCACGGAGGGAGAACTTAAGAAGAGGGGAATAGAATCACTGAATCACCTAGGTTGGAAGGGACCTTAAAGATCATCTTGTCCAACCATCAACCTAATTTTGACAAAAATAAACACCCACACAACAAACAAAAAGTAACACCATCACTAAACCGTATCTCCCAGCACTGCAT
>VXAK01002273.1:63550-112530 GCA_013399435.1 Arenaria interpres
AGCACCTCAATGTCTTTTTTAGAGATGTCCTTGGGTAGGGAGCCCAAAACCGGACACAGTACTCAAGGTGGGGCCTCACCAGTGCCGAGTACAGGGGGACGATCACCTCCTGAATACCTGTGTGTCATCCCCCCACCGCCCCGGGTCTCCATCCACTTCTGTCTTGTTTTGTTCACTGGAAAGGTCTGGGAGAACCCCGAGGTATTTGGTCTTTAGAGAGAGGAAAAACGTTTCCTCTTCTTGTCTCCCTCTAAGTCACTTTTTGGGGTACCCAAATAGGAACTCACGAGATTATCTAATGGAGAACCCATTGAAAAATTTTGACCCCAGTCAGCACTGGATACAGACATTTGCAAAATCTTCAAGGATCACTGTCTGCATAAAATGTTAGGAGGACCAACAACCAGTGTCGCTAATGACTCTTGTCAGCAGATATTAAGAGATGATGCACTTTCACATAATTCATGAAGGCTAACAAAACAAATAGTTATTAAATATTTAAAAGTGTTTATATTTTAGAGAAGCTGCCGGAATTACCAAAAGCCTGGAACAATTAAGACTGAATTATTATTATTTGTACAGTCGCGGTACCCAACTGTGATAATCCTTAAATCCTTACACTGGACCTCACTGAACCGCATATAACAGTCCCTGCGCAGAGTTTCTAATGCATTATTCCAGCACCAGCGATACAGTAAGTTTGATTATTTTAACTGAGCACATCAGTACACTAGTGCTTTAAGGATCTTTCTGGGCTTTAATTTCCTCTCAGCTTCCTCCACCTGAACAAGCAGTTTAATTAGGTCACTCTATTGCGATCAGATTCCCAACTTCTGAAAAGTTTGGTACTCTTAAGAATTATTTTAATGTAAACAAGGATAAATTCTATACCACAGAGGAAATATTTCCATCAATATTAGAGATACATTTTTCCGCAATCCCTTCTATTTTGTGCTTGAAAAAAGCATTGGCATTTTATTGGTTTTTTTAAATGGACAGAGCATGTCACTAGAGGGGAAAGCATTTGGCACCATAAAATGTCTAATTTACAAGACATTTAGTTGTTCACATAAAATAGTAAAGCTGTTGGGGTTTGTCAATATTCTGGCTTGTTATGAATTTTTATTGTTTCCATGCACCAGACAAGCTGTATTTGCACTTTATTCTTCAGTCAAAACACAGAGCTAAGCCTCAACGTAAAAAGGGAAGGAAAGATTAAAGGCAGTAGCAGGGTGTGTGATCCCAAAATTCTGTGCTTTTGAGCAGCATTCCTGGTGCCACTGAAAAATCACCTTTTGGAGCAACTCCCACATGTTTACAGATCACTACAAATTCAGAAAAAGAAAACCCTCACGTCCTTGCATTTCTGACTCTGGAGCAGACTATGAACACAGGCGAAACAGGGCGAACTTTTTATTGTTCATTTCACTTCAGAAGCTGATGAAAGTGGAGCGTCGGTGTATTTAAGAGCTATTTGCTCTCTTTTGTCAGGTCTGGTCACTACCCCAGTGAAAGCTGGGAAAGGACAAAGTCGCATTCTTCCATCCCAACAGATTTTGGCAGGGAGCAGCAGCGAAGAATGAAGCCATTCATTCCCCCTTCCCCGTTCTTACTCCAAAAAGATTTCTCCTTTTCTCTAAAAGAACACAGATCGCTAGATAAATATTTCCCTACCAAAGAAATCAATCAAGAGTGATTGATTGCAAGTACAGAATTACGTAAAGATGATGCTGGCTGGCCATCTCTGACCCTAATGGAAAATAGTTAAAGATTTTTAATTAACAGAGCTGAAGTGAACAGACACTGGCGTTTGACAGCATCACTTAGGAAGTTCAGGATGCAGCTCTGCCTTCATAAGCAGAAAACTAATGCTTTCCCTTGATGCGTTTTACCAAACCTTTTATGTGCTGTACCTGTTTCTACATAGGTCTGTATCTCATACGCTGGTAAAACTTAAGGGAGGAGATGAGACATCCTGAAATTTGTATTAGCACACTTTCAGAGAGAACACTGTGTTCATCTGAAGCAACAGCAAGCTCCAGGATCTAAGCTCACTGCAAGGTTTCAGTTGGATATATATCGCCGTCCCATTCAGTGGAGTCAGAAGAAGATGCCATAAACATCTCTTTTACACAAAGATTAAGAGCAGAACTAGGTGCAGGAGGAGAGACCATTTTCTAACAAACATCTTAAGTGGAAATTTATATTTTTTTCTAAAGCAGCCTTCAAAAGCAGGAAACAAAGTGTTTTTAATAGTTATGTCACTGTTTTCAGGACTCAATTCCAAAACATTAACCTTCATCACTAGTCACATTTGGGGCTACTGTAACCTATGCGTCTTTGTAATTTAAAGCATACAGAATTTAAAGTATACAGAGACAGCCTCGAATCTTTCTCTGCCTTTTTAAGGTCACTCTCAAGTGACCTCTTGGTAAGCTACATCATAGGCTGAAAAGCTTTATTCAATCTTTTCTACCTGAGGAAAACCACTGATGATCTACGCTTACGCTTTCATAACAAAATTTGCACCTCCTTCTTGAAAGCTGAATTCTCTTTCACCCAAAGAAAGAATCCTACTGGCATCGTGTTGATCCATATATCACGTATTTCTCAGTTACGCAAACGGTCTTGCTCCCTAATCAGGTTCCGATCACCCCAGTATCTGTAACCTCTAAAATCCAAAGTCACTGGGCACCTCACACGGCAGCAGCTGGGTAACCGTGACTGCACCTATCGGCAGCCGTGGGTCAGATCAGCCCCCTACAGGACTCTCACCTTGCTTACATTTTATCAGCTATGATTTAAAAACCACTAAGACACTTTTGCTCCGCTCTCTCCATTTAACCAACTGAATGTATTTTTCCCCTCTCCTGAACTAAAACGGAGCTCAACAGGCAAAAACATTCTGAAACAAGCTGTGTTCATCTGCTGTAGTTTCCGCAGAAGCAGTGTTTGGGCACGGCAGGACCTATGGGCCACTGAATAATCCTCTTAGAGACCTGGTAATCTTTGTGATGCACTCACCAGGCAGAGGTGCAGAAGGCATCCCTGACACCAGGCCTTAAAGGGGACACGAGCGAAAGAGCCCACAGCCCCAAGCACAGCGAAGCAGCAGCCTGGGCTCACAGGAGTCGGGGAAAAAACGCTGAGGAAGGGGCTGAGCCCAAGCACGCACTGCTGCACACCTCTCCTGGCACCTGGCTCATTTACTAGTGAGGGAGCAGGAGAAATCACAGCTGTTTCACCCGAAGTTGGATAAATCCCGGGGCCTCCCTGCAAGGGAGGGCAGCACCAACAGAGATGACACTGCCAGGTGCTTCACCTTCTCTGCTCGTTCAAAATGCAATCCAGCGCCTAAAGCTTTAACACAGGGGAAGCGGAGTAACTTGTATTCTCCCTACCTCCCCTAATGTATGATTTATTTACAGGTATACCTGGCAGGAAACCTAAATTCCAAATTTTTTAAAGTTCATTAAAAAGAAGAATACCCTGCCTGGGTTTAGTTGTCTGATAACCAGTGAATCTATGAAAGTTCACTGCTGTTGTAAGATCCTGTTCCCTCCCCTCCATCCCTTCTAGCAACGCTACTTATTTTCACTGGGGATCTGACATTTCTTTAACCCCTTCCATGAACCTGTTTAACTCACTACTTAACAACTTAAAAAACAAAACTAAAAAAAAAAAACCAACACCTTAACAAAAAATTCAAAATAAAAGGTAAAAAAAAATGTTGTTTCCCATTTTGTAGGCTACATTGGTTCACCAAACCATATAATGATTCCTGGAGGTGATAGAGAGGGAAGCCTGGGAATGAAGAGCAAAGAGGAGCGCGGGAGAAGAGAGCCCTCGCCCTGTTCAGGGCATTGAATCTCATATTTTGGCTCAGCTGCCCGTGGAAACGCAGCCTGACTTGCTTGAAAAAAATTATGAGGGCACTAAATCAAACCACATCACTCCTCTCTGTGTAAACACACAGACAGCACTAACACCTACTTCAGAGAACAGGTAAAAACTGGTTACTCAACAGGAGGGATGGATCACCAGCAAACTTGACTCAAAACAAAACGTCAAAACAACGTTCTGGGAGAGTTACTAAAGGCAACTGAAAAACACCAGGAAAGCAGCTCATCCCCTCAAAAAGAAGGTGAGCTGTACAACACTGTACACTTAGTAACCTAGAGAGAAAGGCAACTGAGGAACATTTCAAGCATTTTTGCCTTTTATTCCCACTGATATTAGAAAATTTCACCATACATGCACCCCTGTCCCCCATCTTTATCTCACTGCCCTGTCACGCACAGGTTTACGTATAAGAAAGCATTTGTGTTTCCTTTCCTATCTCCCAATATTACTCACTCATATTCTTAAAAATCTTGCAAATGGACCAAGCTTTTCAGAACCATCTGAACAAAACTCAGCGACTCCGCCAGGAGGAAAGAAGCCCAAGTACCTGCACGTTTATGTTCACGTTGGGACGCTCCGCTGGCACGGGGCTGCTGCACTCCGTCTCCAGCTGTTTCAGCCTTAGGAATGTGTCTTCAAACGCTGAAAGAAACAGAAAAGATATCACCTTGCTGATGTCACCGTGGAGTTATTTGACTTTTAACTTGCATTCTTCCCAAACACAAATCATATGGTTTTAAAGGTGTGGGGAAAAGCACCGGGATGGGGGAAGCTACTTGCTCAACCTTCCATGCAACTTTCAAGCCTACGGACTGTATGTACCTAATCACAGCCCTCTGCCCTCCCGCAAGGTCATCTACCCAGCCATCCCCACAGCCAGCCAGCAGCAGGAGTTAACTGCTCAGGTGGTTGCACTTCATTTCACTGTATTTGTGGCTACAAGCGGGATCCCCCTGAAGAACTGAGACTTTTCCCTTTGTCCTTGGAAATAAGCTGCTTCCCGGTGAAATGGGAGAGCTGACCAACCTTCTTGTCCCAGTGATGGGTAAAACTGTCTTTATGCATATAATCTAATGGAGCTTTTTAAAACACTTCTGGATTTTTGGAAGGAAAAAACCATATAACAACCTTGTCCCCACACATCACGATAATAGGGAAAAATCTGTAAGTTTGCTTACGATCAGAATCTGCTTTTTCAGCAGCCGTTTCCTTTGTGCCAGGATGAGGGAAATTAACAGCCTCTTCTGAATCCCCTGTTGCCATGCCAACAACCGGACGGCCGACGGCATCATCAACACAAGTTTCTGGCAACTCTGTGCTGTCCAGCAAATCAACAAGAGGCACGCTGCAAAGGCAGAAAGATGGGCAGAGATACACAGAGTCGTGTTATCGCTCCCTCTGTAACAAGAAAAAGCTTTAACACAGGCTATCTCTATTTTCAAGCTGTCTTCTGGTAACGGACACATTCTGTAAAAACCGTTTCAGGTAGCTAATAGACATTGGCTTTTTACACAAGAAAAAGAAAAGTTAAGGAGAGGGAGGTCAATACTGTTCACAAAAAGCTATTTGTACAGCGTTTCACCCAACACTTGTAAGCAGATCCGAGGGCAGAGGGCGCGCTGCACAGGCCTGCGCTGACACTGTCAGGCACACCTAGAACTGGTTTCAGCTTTATTAACTTGGGCAGAGACGTGACTGAAACCTTAGCAGTCACAATATTTCAGGTGAACCACAGCATGTGGTCTGTGCCCTGTCACGAGGACTTGTTTCATCTCCTTTGCTTTTTAATGGAAATGTCTCCTTTTTATTTTCTGCTACCATCTGTATTCACAATGAAAATAGAAAAACAATTGCAATAACACAAGTTAGATTATGATGTTGATGTTGTGCAAACAGTCAGGAATCTCATCCCTCTCTTCAAAGTTCAGGAACAGCTAAAGCTACCGTGACAGCAAACTAACAAATGTGGAAACTTACGTACAGATTGGTTGCAATAGTGGTTTAAGAAGAAAAATCTATCCCTTTTGGAAGTCCTGTCCCAAATATGAGAACAAAGATACCAAGCAAGTACCCACCACAACAGCACTTACCCTTATGGACTGACAGAGATGCTTCAGACCAGCTTCCCCCCTATGGCTACTGGGTTAATGCCCCATGCCTCCCTCCAGCCCCCGGAATTCGGAAGCAGTCCCCTGTTGTCACTAGAGGCTCCAGGAAAAAGCTCCTCCCTCCTACTCAAGCACCCAAAAGAATCCTTCCAATGTTAAATATATACCTCTGAAACAGATTACAGGATATCACCGTTTCAGTGCTAATAATGTAAGAATCATCTTAAGACAATTAATTACCATGAGGCAAACTGAGGTCACTTGCTCGACTCTCTTAAGCAGTGGAATAAGAAGCTACCAGTAAAGCAAATAATAGGAAACTTTTCAATCTGCTGCACAGCCTCTCCGCGCACCGCTGATGGGAAATGGCAAGCAGCAGATCGTCTTGCAAAGAGGCAATGATGGATACAGAGAACTCCAATTATAAGAAGTAACAGGCAGGAACAGATGCTCTTCCAATTAAGGGAACAAAGAAAGTGAGAGTGAATCCCGTACCTTACTGCTGGAGGATGCCCATGCACAAGAGGGAAAATGTTTTATAATCTTCACGTGAAGCGAACACTTTCCTTCCTATTTTCTGGCAGTTTTCTACAAATAGCCTCCCAAATGTTTAATATCACAATAAGCACAGGAAGTTCAGACTCTGCCTGCAGAAGAGAGGTGCTGATGCCACGACATGTTGAAGGAACCAGGTACTCCTATGAACTCCACATAAGAGAGGTGATACAGAGCTTCAGTGACACTTTGTGCTGTAATCTTATAACACTTTTCTTAGCATTGCAGCACAGTGAAGAGAAAATGAATGAAAAATTAAATGGATTTCTAGAAAATTGCTAGAAATTTTCCTAGAAAATTGCTAGGATAATTACACCAGGCTTTTTCCCCCCCCTTTAACAACTGCAGTAACATTTACTAGACAGACAAGAATTGATTCAAAAACCTGCCCTCTAGAGATAAGGGCAGTCTTGAAATCTGGTGGCATATTCAAATGGCACACCCAAAGTCTAGTGCTACTCCAAAAGCAGCGTGCTACCTACATTAAGGTGATGAAAGTTTGTAGAAAACCTTATTGTCATTTGTGCCACGGGATGGAGGACTGGCTGAGGTAGCAAGGACAACTGGGCTGGGTCCCTGCAGCTTCACCTCTGCATCACAGTGGGGCCTCAGGGAAACTAAATCAATTTTAGGCAGACAAGAGAAGTCTCCTAAGCCAAGATTCAAGCAGGAATTGATCCCATTTTGCCCTCAGACCAACTGAAACACCTACTCGGCCATCCTGAGATAAACAGTCACAAGAGGAAAGTCGTACTAGGGAGACCTCAGCCACTGGAATTTGCAGGCACAAAAGATGAGCTCCCCAAAGAGCATTGAACTGTTTGAGGCCACCCAGATTCTTCATCCTCTTCAGAGCATCAGTGGGAGGTCTACCCTGCAGCCTTCATGAATGGTCGGACTACGGAAGTAAAAAGCACGAAACACTATTTTCATCACTTCACAGGATTTCTGACTTCTCTTACAAAACACTTTTGAACTGTCACATCAATCATAAGGGAAATAATAAAAGGCTTCCCAGGAAAAGTAGGACTTCTACAACAGTCAATGTGCAGGACTCAAGAATGAAACGGGCATTAGTTTTCCATGTTCCTGCATTTACCCTCACACAAAGGGATATTTGAACCTCACATCAATGTGCCAGGTTTTATGTCTTTAAAATCAACTTCTGTCAGCATATGTTAAGAAATATTTTGAGAGAAAAACTGACAAGCGATATCAGGAGTTCAAGCCATACAAATAATCATGAATATAGGAATCAAAGGGTTTTAGTGCGTGGAAAGGTTTGTCAACCCACTAATTAATCACAGAGAAGTTGTTACATGCTACAAGAAGTCCCACAGTTATGGGAGTTACCTACTCATTATTTCTTCTTTTTGCCTGACAAATACATTGATATTAGTATGTACCATATACCATACAATGCATAACATGACTGAGAAAGCCATCAGTTACCAAGGGTACGATTTTTCTTTTAAATTTCCTAGCTGAAAAGCAAAGCAACAGTTCATTGTAGTTTGTGAAATGCAATCTGCAAAATACAGTAACTATCCGAGTCTGCTGCAAAAGAGATAATTCTTTTCCAAGTAATCTAGTTTGAAGCAGCATGGAGCACCACACAAGCTAGTTCATTTTTTCAAACTGGTAGTGACACAGTTTCTCACACTGACTCTGCAAGGTAGTACAGTAGTACGAAATTCTTTGTTCACTTTCTTCATTTTGGGGCATTCAATGCTGTACCTGAAGGTAAGAAGAGAATGAAATTTAAGCCTGTCACCTTTTCAGATTTTTTTTGCCCCCTAAACAAAAAATGAAAATATTCAGAAAAAAAAAAAATTCCTTTTCCTTTAAAGTGAGGAAAATAAAAGAAAATATCCTGGGGATGTATGATCCTACACACGGAGACTGTTCAAGTGCATTCAGTTTCTAACCAAGCAGGCTGAGTCCCACATTCCAAGACTTCTGCTGTCTCCATTTGTTTGAAGATAATTCCAAACACTGAAATAGAGTAATATACGCAGGCCAACCACTACAGGAAAGGAAACACCTTTAGGAAAAGGTGCTGGCTGCAGAACCTTTGTGGATATTGAGCAAAGATCTGTCACCACCATACTGCTCAGACAGACATCCATGTGTTTCCTCAGTGCTATTCCTACATTATGTGACCTGTTCCTGTAAAAATGCAGCTCGGTGGTGTTGGTACAAGCGCGCTAAAATTTCTCCGTCTGCTATTGAGAGCTGTCACTTACCCCAGTGGAAAACAGGATAATAATTCTCCCTAAGTCAATGAAGTCAGACTAAAATAAGCCCGGCACAGAGCAATATCGACCCTCGGGACGTGGCAAAAGCAGGCAACGTACACCATCCTAAACCCAATCCATCCTAAAGGCAGATGAATTTCAGGCAACCAGGTTTGCTTCCCCTATCCTGAATCTGAACTAGTTCTGCTGTCAGGCAAAAAAAAATACTAGGAAAACTTGAGCCACAGCTTTAATTACCAAATTTGCAGTTAACCCCCAGGCAGTCAGGGATAGTAAAGGCAACAGCCAGATTCTTCTCAAGGGAGCTCAGGGACAGGACATGAAGCAATGGGCACAAACTGAAATACAGGAGTTTCCACCTAAATACAAGAAAAAAAAAAAAGCCAACCTGTTTTTGCTGTGAGGTTGGTCAATCACCAGAAGGGATTGCTCAGGGAGAGTGTGAAGTCTCCATCCTTGGAGTTACACAAAACCTGGCTGGCAGGGTCCTGAGTAACCTGCTCTACTCGAGCCTGCTTTTAACACGGGGGTGGACTACATGATCTCCAGAGGCATCTTCCAACCTCAACTATTCTTTACTTCTGTGACAGCCACACAAAACTGCTCCAGCACCCGAGGAACTCTTGCAGCTGCCTGACCGCTACCATTAACACATCCGAACTTAAAACTCTGCAATAAAACAGTGACTTGTTATTGCAACAACGTTCTTGCGTTTTAAACGCAATCTCTCCCAAATTCCTCCACTCAAATTAGTGGCTGCTTCTCCCTCACCTATACAGAAATTATACGGTATTTTAAAGATAAAACACCTGTTCTCACTTGCATATTCTTATGCAACTTTATAAATAATAAACAAATAGGTTCGCTTTGCTCCAGAAGTTTACAACACCCACCTTGCAAAATCTAAAACTAAAAATAGCACAACAGATTGCTCTAATCACCTCTGTAAATCCCACGGATCTGTAATATGTAGTTTGCATTTTTGCTTGAAGGAGAAAAAAAAATAGAGTTGTAAAATAGAGACTCTCATTCCATTAGCAATCTCTTTCCCCCTGTCAGATGCGAGGGTGAGGAGGCCACAACATCTCAGGCACTATTAAGTTATGTCCTAGCTGAGACTTACTTTCTTGGTTCTTTGGGGCTGGACACCTGAAAACAATGTTTTTGTATTTCTGGGTTCTGTGGCAATTTGAACCTGGCTCAAACAACTTGAAAATCATTCAAACACCTTCTTTATCCTAGAACCTAAATATAAGTGAATTTTAGAAGCGCTCTACCACAAATTTTCCTGTTTGTTTTTTTTTTTTGTAAGTAGGAAAAGAACATTGCAATTTAAAAGCAGCAAACTTCAGAAAACAGATGAAAATACAGTGTTCAAGGGTAAAGGTACTTCTTCACATCGTTTAAGGCCCCCAAGAACACCAGTGAGCCATGAAGCTGGAGTCTTAACCTCTGACTTAACAATTAACCTTGTGAATCATATGGTAGGACTGGTGTTTGTCAGGAAGTATTTCTGGTTTGTTTCAACTGGAGCACGGCAGCAAAAAGAAGTAAGATTTTCTAGAAAGCAAAAAACCATAAGTTACTCTTTGCCTTTTCAGTAGTACTGATAATTTTATTCTTAAAAAATTAAAATAATTCTATTCCATTTCCAAACAGTAGTTTTCAGAAGAGGACTTGTTAAAAAAAAAAGTTAGTTTTCAGATCAACCATCTCAGATATTTTTAAATAATCATAGTTCAAAAGGAGGGGCAGTTACATCCTCTATGTAAGATTTTTGAAACCACCTTATAACCCAGTGGTTGCACGTGCAGTTTTATTACAAATGTGATTCCCTGCCTGGCTCTCAAACTTAAGCCCAGTTTTTCAATCATTAAGAAAAAAAAAACCTTAACCCAATTAAAAAGTAATCTATATACTCTTTTTGATGCAAGAGCAATGGGTGGCTTCTGTTCTATTGGTCTACATGTTATTTTCTCTTTAAAGACTAAATATCAGCAGCATGATACGCAGAGGCTTTGTAATAAAAGCTTTTTTTCCCCCCCTCTCTGTAGTCAGCTTTGGGTCCGTTGTCCTTATCTCAGAGACAGCTCGGAAGGTAATTTTCCAGCCTCTGCTGGAAAGCAGCCTCCAGCTCCAGGAAGGCCCTGGTCTCAGAGGCTGGTCATGGTGGTTTGGACAGCATAGGTCCCAGCACCGCCACGCATTCCCGCGTTCTTCACATTGCGCTCATGGACAAAAGCGGTGAACTGTCCCTCCGCAGCGCGGGTCCTCGGCGGGGCCCACGCATCCCACGGGATTCCACCACGGTGACGGCCGTCGGCAGCGTCAAAGGGCCTGGATTATTGGGGAGCGGGAGGGGGCACAATTAGTACACGGGTACGGATGGGGAAGAAGGGCGGGAAAGTAAAGCAGAGGTAAAGAGACAAGAAGATTGACGCGAAAAGGCAGGGAAAAAGGGCATTGCTGGAGGGTAAATACTGAAGGAAAGAGGCATGCAAGCGTACGTGTACATGACGACACTGTCAAATAAACTCCGTTTCTGCTCAGTATCACACACATTTTTGCAGAAGTCCGAAATGACAGGTTAAGCTATCTCATGTATACTTTGTCTCCACTTACCAAATGAACAGCACTTTGGATTCCAAAGCGCTGCACCAAACTGAGCAAGAACCATGGGCGTTTTACAGAAAAAATAAGGTGATGGAGGCAGAGACCTCCCAAGCACACAGGGCACTTTACTGGCAGGAAGCTGAAGGGGTTTAAGTGGCAGCTCTACACGTACACCCGAAACCAGCATCTACAAGCAACAGGAGTTTCCGAAATCACTGGAAAATGCAAATTCTAATGCAAGTTAAAAAAAAAAAAGGGGAGAAGAAAACAGAAACTCGGAAAAACAAGCATTACTGTGCAAGAGCAAACAGTAGAGCACACACAAATCATTCACAATTTTAGTTGATTAAGGGACTAAATACTACCGAGGAAGCTGACTGCGGCTATACTTCATTAACATAAAAAACTTAGTTGGAAAAAAGAACCGTTTTTAAAAAGGTCACAACACAAATTAATACCCTGCTTTCTAACTTTGCATATGAAGGTGCATATGGTTGGCAAATCTTTTATTTTGAATTCTTAAAATCAAAACCACAGAAATGTCGTGCGCAGTTCTGGCCAGCCTACACCACAGCTGGAATAAAGTCCTCCAAAAGCTAGAAAGAGGAGCAGGGGAGAACATTCACCACTTTAAATGGTGTTTTGAAAAACATGTTTATGCAGGAGCGCTTAGCCAGAAAACTGCAAGGCTTCAGGCACAAACATCTCAAAAGCAGCAGGGATAAGCAATTTACTGGAAAAGTTGAATTTTAAAAGACTCTTAAAGAAATGGACAATGATCTGTTAACCGTTGCCTGTGTTGTACTGAGACCTCACATACCAAAATGTATGTTTTAGGAGAGGCTGATGAAAGGGACAGCCAGGCATCAAAAAAGTGCTTGGGAAAAAGCACTCTCTCATAAAACTACTCAAGCAAGGAGATTGCTAAAACAAACCTACTCCTTCAGTTTAATGTAAAATTCTCTATTTAATGACCCAAATCTAAACCAAGCAGAAACATTGTTGCTGCTCATCTAGAGGGACCTTGGACATCCCTCAGCTCAAATTCCACCTTCTCCTGTCCCAGAAAGCCTGTTTCTGGTGTAAGGCCCCCAGCCCTGCCAGAAGAGCCCAGCAGCAGCACAGGGGTGGGAAGATCACCCATGTTAAGGCAGGGAAGCAGAAAAGCATGTGGGATTCACCACAGCGGTCAATGATTAACATTCAGAGATAGTCCTCCTTTAGAAGAGAGAGAGCATTTATATAAAGGTCACCCATGGGTAAATTCAGAGGTTTGTTTTTTGTGAAGCATGCTGAGGAAGTGACCCGTGAACACTGAAGGCTCCGATCCTCAACAGTTCGTTACATTATTTTCCTATTTCTCTAATTTAAGTGGTTAAGTGAAAGCTACATCCACCAGCAAGGGTGGATGTAAAAAAAAAAACAAAAAACCAAACCGAAACAAAATAAATAAAAAAAACACCCACAAAAACCCCCAAACCCTAAAATCCTCTACTTATGCCACAATAAGGAAAAAATTATTAAACTTTTAATTAAACTGCTGTCCTATCTTAGCATAGAAACAGCTTCTTGAGAAAAACCTAAAGCTAGAAAGACACTGTGTTTTAGGCTTCCCAGCCTTGCAGCCAATATTCCAGGCCGTTTGCAGACCACGCAGCAGTACAGTTTTCCAGTACTGACAATTTTACAGGAAGGGAGCAAAATAAAAAAAAATAAAAAAACTAAAATCCTTCCTGTCTGGCAAAGTACTTTCTACAATCTGGCCCAACTGCTGTTGGCAGCTGCAGCATTAACATTTTAAATTAAAGGAAACATTGCCATTAGGAAGGGCTCTAAGCTGCAAAGCAGCCAATGCAGGCATCTGCCAAGCAGAGTACGGAAACTCCTGAGGTCGGGACCTTACTTCTAAACCCCCTTCAATCCAACCACCTACAAAATCCCCAGTCCAAAAGATTTCGGTGTTCTCAACAACCCTTGGCAAACTCTCTCTAAAGGAAGACTATTTTTCTGACAGAAAGCAAAGATAATTCATGCAGAAACAGGCCAATTAAAGACAGTAGCAGTTGAAAAGAGATCTTGTTGGCAGCATCCAGACACCAAGACGTGAAGGCGCAATAGCCAAGTCACAGCCCCCGCAATAAATATGTATGTTCTGGCAATTATATTAACCAAACCCCACTTCCCATCTAGGAAACCAGAATGTAGCTCAGTTGCCGACTCAGCTCCAAACTGTTGTCGTCTTCCTACAGCTGGATTTGCCCTTTGTTACAGGCAGTACTGTTTCCAGAGGACGCATTAAAACTTCTTCGCCAGGAGACAACTGCCTTCAATAATAATGGCGTGGCTCTCAGAAACATAACAGATAGGCAGTGCGAGCATCACGGTCTCGATTACAGCGCATCAGTTGCCAAGAAGGTCATTTTCTTTATGGCACACTGCTCTGCGTTATGTGCAGGTATATTTCATATTCACTCCCACTCTTCTCTATAGGAAGGCTACATAGTGTGGCAGCTGGCACGGAAGCTTAGATTCCTTGACAATGTTAAGACAGACAGGCTCAAGTTCCTAATCCTAAAACAAGCGTACCAAGACCAAAACTGAAACAGATTGGAGACACAGTCCTCTCTGTGTCTGAACAAAAGCAGCAGGATTCCAATAAGCAACAGAAGCTTTGCAAATACTAGCAAGAAGGCCAGCACGAATCAGACCCCCGAGAAGCGCTGTTTGGAGCAAGAATCAAACGTTTCCACCAAAGGAAATACTGGTTTCTAGCACACCATCTTGCAATCAAACCAAAAGAATAAAACCATGTTGAGAATGCTGAAGAATAAAGAAACCACCACCTTTCACCCACCACCACGGAAGGATTCGAGCGATCAACAGGATGTCACCACAGACAAGCACAGATTTCAGATACTAGATAAATCGAGGGCAAAAGAAAGAAAAACAGCATTGATCACATGTTCTGATTGAAACTTCAATAAAATGCAACACATAAAGCACAATTACCATCCCCCTTATAATCCAAAATTCATGGAATTAAAAGTCTTTAATCAATGATTTACGAAATTAAAGTACTTTTGCCATTGCACCGTTAGAAACCGATATCATCTACTTTTAAGAGATACTGAAGGTTTATGTGCCCAACAATGGGAGAAGGACCTTTTCTCTTGAGGGCTGAAACTGCTCAGGATAAGAGCTTTTGTGTCACTCCATTCCATCGCTGCTGCTCCTGGAGTGTCCCTCAGAAACCAGAATTACCATTCCAGGATAAGCCACACTGTCTTTGAATGCACAAGCAGCTGAAAAAGTTAAGATGACGTGTGCACAAGTACTGGATTGATATATTTCAGTTTTGGTTTTGAAACAGCTTTGCAATACAGAATTACTTGAAGAAAAGATAAATTATATGTTCATTTATCTTCAAACAAATCATTCTTGTTTTGAGATGCATCCAATCCATAAAACAAATACTCTGATTACATGAAATCACAGCTCTTATCTTCAGCTTATGTCATTTCCTCAAGCTCCCATTCTACCCAAGATAATGAAAAAAAATCAGCTTGCCCGTTTCAAAAGGTACAAAAGGCGATTCACAAGAATATTGGTTTACAAGATTCTGCATTTTGTTAAGGATGAAGATAAGTCCTTGGGCCCCACGATACCAAGCAAAGGGTTACAAGGAGCGTTATGGCAAATGAGAAGGACCCAGCTCTCTCCAAGACTTGAAAATGCTGTTCCTGATTTAATCATTTCCTGAGCTCCTGAAGAAATTTTCTTTTGGTTGGCGGTGACTAATGCTGCTGTCGTCACCTCCCCACACTACATTCACGGCAACAAATCAGCTGCACCATCACTAACTTGACTGTCAACTTACGTTAAAGATACAAGGATGGCAGCTTATGTAAGTGCAGATAAAGCAACAGACCCTTGAATCATGCATAAGCAAGCAACATTCATTTCCCAGCAAAGCAGAACATACCACTTCTTGTCTTGCTGGCTGGTTCCGGGGCTCCTCGGGAGGTTTTCTATTTCCACTAAGACTGGGGCAGAAGGAACCGCTGTTAGGACAGGGAGGCTTGGGTTTGCGTTCCAGCGCTTTGGAGACAGAATACAAACAAGTAAGTTACTTTACACACATTAATGCAGCGATGACACACGGCAAAACGCGTCACCACTTCTCCTGAAGCACAAAGCTAAAGCAAGGCTGTTGTCCTCCATTACCTCGACAGCACTGGATGCCCAGTCTTTCCCAGTAGGGCACACAGTACTGGGATCATAATGAATCCAAGGCTGCTCGAAGATTTCAGTAAAAAGCTATGGCTGGCTGTTTCCTTTTTAAATTCCTGCAGTAACGCTTCCTTCTATAGGTAACCCTGCAGTAATGATTGGCATCTTTGGATTGCAGGCTTTTGGGTTTCTGAGCCATTTGAAACATAACTGCTCCTGAAAAAAACCAACTCCTTTTGCACAGAAGGCTGGGTAGAGCAGCCATCTATCAGCAGAGACTGGGTATTTTAATACTAAAACAAACCACCATCCCGTATGTGTCCCTTCCTGTTACACTCTGCATCTGAAATGCTCCAGAAAACGAGCCAGGGTCTTTCCAAACTCCAAGTCCTGCTTTTGCATAGGTGGAAGGAGCATTACTTTACACTCATGTTCCTTTTCAGTGACACAAGGTATTTTGTGTACAAGTACTGAGGGGACAGGCATGTCTGGTTTCCTTCTCAAACTCAGAAAACACTGAATTTTTGCTAACAACTAATTCTTCAATTTGGCAGTGCATTCCTCTCTTTCAGAGAAGAAAATACTGTAACCAGGAATCAATACAGATGCTGATGAATTGTGCCCCCCCAACTCCCCGCTTCTTTTCTAAATGTTACTCAGCATATAGAATTAATGTGCTTTGGATAATAACAACTCTCACACAAAGGTACTTTGTGGACCTATGAAAATCTGTAGCTATAAAAAGCATAATTTCTGTAATACTGGGCCATGGGGTAACTTCCTTACTCCATGTAAATTAACCAATGAGCTCGTTTGTAAATTACTAGTAATTTCTTGGCATGCAATTTAGCAGTTCACCATTTGTAACTTTCAATTGGTCAATCACTGGATTTTAAGAATGAATAACAAAATTGTCAAATGTGTTGAAATACATTAAGACTGCTTTTAAAAAGAATGAGAGAATCCTTACTTGTGATCCGTTAGTTTGGTTGATAACAGCGCTGTTTGCAGTACTAAAAGACAGAAAGAATTTACATCAGAATCAGACCAAAAAACTATTTTTGCAGCCTGGCAGAACTGCAAGGATTTTCAGAAGGAAACACAAAGTCTAACAAAGATCTTTCCAAAGTACTTAACTGTTCTCAAAAGAAAACCTAAAAACTTGTGGTTTCGGTCAGCTGCCTCACTCTACATAACTAAGGGTATCACGTTATTTTTTATTTATTCAAGCTGTAGTTTATCTGTAATTCATCTGGTTTTTCCTCTTCCTTCCCCAAACCAGTTCGGTTTAGAAATTCTGCCTGATTCAGAAGTAAGGTGGGGCGCTTTTAAAGTAAAAATCATATAGTTTTAGTTAAACACCCAGCAAAATGTGACATTGTCAAAATATCACCTCTGTGCTGTAGGTACTATGTTTGTTCCATAACTAGAACTCTTCTGATCTGATTTGAAGTTTCATGAACTTTATCAGAAAAATTCATGAGCTTCTTTCTGCACACCGCCTCTAATGGACTAAATTACTGCTTCAGAGTTGTAAAAGCAGCCATTCAAAACTATATGCACAGCAGCTCAGCACAGCATTAATAATAATTTTATATTACTAAATATTTATTTTTTTAATAAATTAAATAAGACCCATATCCCTATCTCTGATGACTTCCGAATCAGCAAGAACCATTTCACATTTTTGAGAGGCTTAAAAGCACAACGATTACACATTATAAATGTCATGCAAAGCAAACTTTTTTCCCAGACTTCCAATCTTTAAAAAAAAAAAGGTTCCCATCTCCAACAACCCATTAATCTTTTGTTTTACAGTCTGGACGACAGCTAGACAACCTGGCAAGCTGACAATTCAAATAGATTTCTCTATCTACTTCAGCGATTCTTCATAATTATTCTACTTAAATATCATTACGTCAGGACCAAACAAGCTGTTTCTTGCCTACTTCCCATCTTCGCACCTTCTCTGTTGAGAGAATATGGAGTTTACCACAGAACAGAGCACCTTTACCAGAAATATTAAGGGATGCCTTCTGGGTCGTGCATCCCCTGTGCTGAGTTAACACAAAAGGATGGAACAACATACATCTTTCATGATGCATTTCAATTAGCAGTGCTCCAGTGTAGAGTTTCAGGAACAGCATAGCTTGCTCTGGAGCCTACCACCCCAGTGCCGCACCCGGGTGTGGATCAGGAGGCCACTGTCTTATCAGAAGGAGAAACTACCTATGAAGTTTCTCTTCCCACTCTCAGAATGACCTCAGCAGCATGAAACTCGGCGAAGGGCATGACAACACGGCACGACGAGAGTACTAATTAATCAGACAGTCACCTTTTGCATGCAGAGGTTCTTTAAGCACTTTAACGGCAGCCGGTGTTGAAGAATACTTTCCCATTTCACAAAAAGAAACGAGTACAGAAGACAGAGAAGCCTCCACTAAAGTAATTGCAGCCTTGTCCCCACACTGCCTAGACTTCTCCCCCTGTCACACAAGAATCAGCCTTGCTGCTACAAACAGAACACGTATGGTTGCATTAATCTGGTTGTTCTGAAACATTATTTTGACATTCCCCACTCAGCTCCTGACTGTCATGGTTCTTAACATCTACAAGCATCTACTTTTTAAAAATATTTTGGTTGCAACTGATGATTGCAATGTTCACAAGTTATTAGGGCAGTGGACAGAAAGCAGAACTGAATGACAATGTTCCTTTGCCACCAGGTAATTCTTTTTAGCCTGGTTTCCTCTCTTCCCTAGAGGAAGGGTATGAAGACTATACGGTTCAGATTCATACGAGCATTTTACACTGCAACAGCAAGTATGAACCTACACATGCAGAAAGACTCTAGGTATAGAAATAAAGAACCAAAAGGCCCTCCTCTCGATGTTGGTCATGAATAATTTAGTATAAATACAGAAAAATTAATACTTAGATATATAAAAAAACAATACGCAAGTATAGTACAGAATACAAAATCATCAAAATACTTCAAACATCTTTTTTACCATATTTTCGCTGTCTCTGAACTTCGAGTGATTACGTATTTCAGTCACATGGCAAGAGCACAGGCAGATCTCAGAACGAAGAGATCCTCACCCGCTTTTACCCCATCTCCTTCCACGGCAGCACACAGAACAGCAGCTCATATCCAGCAAGAATCACAGTTAGTCATAAACAAAACACCTTTGCCCGCCCGGAAACCAGTCTGGCAAAATCTACAGTGTGACAGCAACACAGGAGCTTCGCTCTGAACAGTAGGTTTTACGTAAAGCAAACACACACAAAGCCCACAGCAAAACCATAGTTAAAAGGTTGACGTGCTCTACATTTCACTCAACTTATAACCCCCTTCTGCAGACACGTGCTCAAGTACAGGTGGCAAACATCAAAGAGAAATTTAAATACTCGAATGCATCTTACCTCGTTTCTTCAAGTTTAGGAGAATGTGCTGCAAAAATAGAAAGTGTTAATTAAAAATAAATTCGTAATTAGGTTATCACTAAATATTAAGCACACCGTTAATAAAAATAGTTTAGCACTGCCTGAAAGTAGGCAACTAAAAGAGCAGAAGTTGCACGTATCCCATGTACAACGTGTGAAAAATAAAATTCTAAATTGGAAAAATAAAATTAAAAAAAATTTGAAGAGCAAATCCAAGAGTTGGATTTAAGCAAGTATCTGAAAGCATATATGGGGGTCACACTTGACCTATGCAAGAGTGGGAATAAGAGACAAGCTGAATATCACATGCTCTTAGGTTGTAACAGCAGAGTGCAACTCCTAAGGACAATGAAAAAAATCTCAGTGACAAAAATTTCAAACATTAATATAAAGCTGTTCCCTAGATCCAAGTTTTCCATCTTCGTACAGAGACCTACTGTGCAATATTTATGGGTGTTTCACCTGCTAGGCAAGCTTTTTCTGATAAATATACATGGTCTCCCAAATAAGTCAAATAAAACCTAATTTTGAAAATTCAAGAGGCAGCCAAACAGCTACAGAAGAATTCTTACACAGCACTTTTAAAGGATATGATTACTTGATTCTCACACTGGATTATGCTTCTCAAAATGGAAGGCAAATAGTTTACCTTTCATTTGTAGTGTTCGTCTTGAGTATCTCTTGCTGGGCCTCCTTTCAAAGGATGCTGATCTCCTGGCTTTGTTGGTCTTAGTGGTTTGATATTCTGTTTTCCCACTAACAATGCCATGTAAAAGTACAAAATAATAAAATAAATCACTTACTTTTAATGATAAAATACTGACACTGCTCATCAAAACATCACATTTCTATTTTAAATTCATAGTTTAATAATCTGATCTCGGTTCTGTTAAAAAAAATCCCAAGTTTAACGCTTCAGAAGGCCTTTCACAAAAAAGTGATGGAGTTTCACAAACATCCTAATCTTCACCCCATTTTCCCAAGACAAAAAGCTGAGGCTTAAAGGTTAAGCTGCTGAAAAAGCACATTTGCCCTTTGTGTATTTCTGTGGTCACGACATTTGGGAGAGGTTGAAAATTCTAGCAGAAAGTAAAGCTTAAGGTATGTTGCTAAAGGTCACTGAGAAAGATGGTAAATGGGACTAAAAACCAGCATCTGGATGCTCTTGATCCCAGGCAAGTCTTTTTTCCCCTAAGTTTGGCCAGACTCTGCCCCTAAAGCAGTAGCAGCCTCATGTTCTGCTGACTCCTTGGCACCACTGATCATTTCTGAAGCAGCCTTAGATGGTATTCCAGCTACAGTTGCCAGAAAAGGAAGCAAAGTATATGCATCCTGCCTGGTGTCATGCCCCACCTCCTTCCATATGTTCTCTCCAGCTCTGTTGGGGCAACTGACAGCATCCTGCAGACTGGTCTGGGACCACAAGCCATTCAGAAGTCTGTCACGTGCACTGGTAGTGCCTAACATGGAACAGGCATTATCTCAGGCTTCTGAAGCACCACCATCACTCAGAGTCAGAACTCAGGGGTCAAAAGACACACGATGTCCCCAGCTGTGCAAGTCAATCTTCCATCCTCTATGGTTCATTTAAAAAAGGGTGAGCTTTCAAGGTGAAGTGATCTAAACCACAATGTACAATATATGCTATGTAAGGAACAGAAATCTTGAGAAACCTTTGGTTTCCTACCTCAGAGACCAGAATTGCCTAAAGATAAATCAGAAAATGCAGGGGGAAAATACATATCATTTAATAAAACCAACAATGCAACTCACTCAGCTTGCCAGTTACACTGCTCTATGTGTCCTAGGTGAACGAATACCAAGTTCTCTCCTGTTTCCACACATAATCTAAGAAGTGTCAGAAGATCCATGCTAAATGACAGATGTCACTGACCTGTATCGGAACCGGGACCCTAACCGAATGAAGCCTGAGCGACTTGAGCTTTTTTGGACAGGACCTCGGAGCCGGAAGAAGGCGTGATGTTCCACCGCACATTTCCACAAGTGTTTGCAGGCTTTGGGATGATCCAGTCTGAAGACAAAAGTGTGCTCCTGCTCCTTTCCCTTAAAAGCACACAAAGCACATGGGTGATTTATAAGGGGCTTGAATAAGTCAAGGCTACAATTCAATACGCGGCAAAGAAAATTTGGTTTTTATGAATACTGAAATGTATGTTTAAAACAAAAATTGAGGCAGAAAACCCAACCTTTTCAGAAGCTTTAATGAACAACTGCTCCATTGTCTGAAGTTGCAAGGGGCTACAAGCCCACACACTTAACAAGTCAAACCTCTGAATAACTACAAACTAAAGACATCATTATAACAGGAAGGTACTTCTCAATGAGGCCAACTTGGTCTTCCTTCCAAACCTGATTTCCTCAAATTGTAAAAATATGTGAGCACGGGTAATACCATCTCCGAGATATCTTCCCATGGGAAGAAATCTGGCACCTGCTTAAGGAACTAACTCCACTAAATGTGCTACCTAGTCTTTTTTTAAACTTTCTTGCAAAACAAGCACACTGTTTCCAAATTATCTGGCCTACACTAGTTTCACAAGGTATTCCCCTTTTAAAAACAGGGGGAGAAAAAGAAGTAATTGAGCCTATTTATCTTATACCCAAGTCCCTTCATTCCCCTTCTCCCCCAAAGTTACAATCAAAAATCTTGCAAGGCATCCACATTAGTTCTCAAAACTTAAATATAAAAAGATCCGGAGTATGTAATCTAGTACTGTGTAATCAAGACCGAGATGTAACTAAACAGATAGTTATCCACCTGTTCATCATCTTCAACAACAACCAGAGTGAGTTTGTTCTTCTTGAAGTCAAGTCTTGTTATCTTTGGCCTGCAAGATGAACAGAAAAAGGAGGTTACATCATAATAACTCTCTCAGTAACTCATGTGAGATATATGTTCGACATGCTGGTCCAAGCCTCTCTACTGAGCATTTTTCTGTTTTTTGTGGGTGTTTTAAGTCCATGCAGTAGGGCTTGATTATACTGCGGATACCAACGTATTACTTCAAAATTTAACACTTAATTAGAAACCTCAGAGATAAGAAGTCAGCAACTTCTAAAGAGATAATTCAATCAGAACTTAAAATAATAATTACTTAAACTGCAATCAAACTCCACCCGAATACTCCTGCTCGCCTACTCTTCCACAAGCCCACAAAACTGAACTCAGAAAGACACAAAGGCAGGCTAAATTAATTCTGCTTTATTAAAGAAATGTAAATCACTGTATAGTATATCACAGATCAATTCCTATGATGACTCTGTTTCAGAAAATCCCAGCCAAAGAGAACAACACGAACACGACATGAGACAAAAGATAACATTTCTGCTACAAAGTAAGTGTTTTTCTGAGAAGTTTATAAAATTGAACTGGGCTAACCCAAACATAACTATTCTTCTATGATTCTATTCACATGATGAAATTGCACCTCATCATCTGCCTACTCCTCCTTTGTATACCGTTTTGAAAGACTCGACGGGAATTACAGAATAAAGCACTGAAAAAATCCATAAATGCCTATGTATCCAGACCTTAAAACACCTTGTGTTTTACCTTGCGTTACCATGTTTACACTATAAAACACCTTGTGTTTTATGCGGTGTAAAGCCCCACAAAATTTCACCAGAATACTTCTGAAAAACCTTGGGGGGTTATTCAGGTATTTGACAGATGAAGAAGCACATGTTCCTAAAAACTAAAGCAAACTCGATATCCTCTGACTTTATATAGATCTTGTTTGGAGCAGGGTATTTGGGTGATTTTATTTGTTTGTTTTTAATTAGACCTTAGTGATGGGTAGAAAAAAACATTTCTGCCCTTTACTGGGCACAGAGAGACATTTTCTTAATGAAAAGCCTGCCCCAGAGGACATTACATGCGAAATCTGTGCTAGCGCTATTGCTTCTGCCTCTTTTTCAACAGTGAGGTGTAACATTTGGCTATAACGCCTGAAGAAGCTTCATTTCACTGACTGGGTGCATACTCTATTTCCAAAGCAATCTAGCGCAAAATACAACAAACACACAATAAAAAAAATGAAAACATCCCAAAGTTATTCCATCTCTTACTTGCCTCTAGCATTTTACACAAATACAGCCTATTATCATATCAGTCAAGACTGTCAAAAGGAAGAAAGAATGTTTTTTGACACCTTGAAAACACTCAGTCTACAGAATATTTCTGCAGGCACACAGTATTCACAGTGCTCTTATATCCCAAACAAATATTATTTTTTTTTTGGCTAGTGCAAAAGACTTAAGAGTAAAAATCTAAAATCAGAGCTTACCAGAAAAACAAACCAATCTTTGTGTCTCCTTCAAAGACAAGAACTCCTGTAGGTGTTAGTCCCAAGCTGTAATCATTGCCGTCTCTTGCCTAATTGCCACAAAATAAAGATTATGTTCACTTTGATGTTCGACCCTTTATCCAAATTACTCCATTGATTAATGTGGCTGATTTTCCCAGTGTTACAATTTAACACATATCTGCTTATTTTATACAACAAAACTCTCATTTTCAATGATCTAATGCGATGGATTTTTCCAGTTTACACCCCTTCAATAAGGCTGACTAAAGTGGAAAACTAAGGTTTCTTGATTTGCGTGCATAATAAGGACCTCCTTGTGGAGTTCTCTACACTTCCTTCTACACAGGAGATCTATTTTGACTTGTAGTTTTTCAGCTGGCAGCTGACTGGACCCCAGCCAATTACAATTACTACAATTTTCACATAGCTCTTAGTCTAAACAGAAACCATAGTGCATATTGACACACCACTCACATACTTAACACAGAGCAGATATGTTTGGGCTAAAGTTATACCTTCTAGAAATGTATACTATAAAGTGGAATGTTGATGAAAAGCCAGATCACTTGTTACACAGTTTAGACTAGTACAATATTCCTCCTCTCCCCCACGCCCTTCAAAGCAAAAACAGTGTTGAAAACTGGGACAAAGCTAACATTATCATCTCTAAAGGTCACCATGCTGTGGTTAAACATACCTTGACTATGTGCATGTCTACGCCATACATTTCCAGCCACTTAGCTTTGTTTAAGTAGTTAGTTTCAGCCTGCGCTGGTGTTTGGCCCCTGAAATAAATGTTTTGCTGTTAGGTAGAAAAAAACATGTTTTTTGCCTGAAAAAGCACACAAAGGAATAACTGGCACATGAGGGAAGAAGAAAAGAAATTCCTGAGAGTTTGTGGAAAAACCTAAACTCTGCTGACACTTCTTCGCTTTCATGAACATCAAGGTCACTTTTGGTAAGTTTTGATCTGAAACCGCTGCTGCAAAAATCGCTGCATTTCAAGATGCTGCAATCTCATTATTTTACTCAGACCTTTGGAAAGCTTTATTTTTCACATTAAATAATTTTACAAAATACAACAGAACCATATTGGAATTATGTTTCTGAACAAGACCACAGAAGCATCAGCAGCATTTTACTACTTCTCTTCGCAGAAAAATCAGTGCAAGCAGGTGGTTAGCGTGCACCGGAAGACCTAGTACCTGCACTCCTTCCACTTCTCGAAAATGGCGAGTTCCATCTCTTCAGTCTGAGTGGGAACAAACCTGAACTCAGACACCAGCTCAGGGACGTGTTCGGCAGGATCATAGTCTCCAAGTTCAGCTACAAAAGAACAGCATTGTCAAGTAACATTGTTCTCAAACACAGTGGATTAACAGGAACTTTTGCATACTTTTCTAATTAACTTAAACCTCAAAAATACCCCTTCTTCTCCTCTCCTTCCAATATTTGAAGTGTCACCTTTTTTGATAGGGAAATTATGTACACCGAATGGTTGTGCTGTCTGCACAAAAGGTTTGCATTAATTTTTACGAAGTGCTATTGATACATTTGTTAATAAGCTTCCTATAAATGGAAGCTAACATCCTTGGAACTCGCATTTTTTTCTTGTAGGAAGTTTTCAACATTTTTATCACTGAAGTCTCTACTGTGACAACAGCTAAAGTTACAGTGGAATTTTGCCCTAAATGATTAAAACAAAATCTCTAGAGATTTGTAAAAACGAAAACCAGTTCTGACAATTTTTGTGAAACTATTTGTCCATTCTAAAAATCAGTTTCTGGTTTTATGACTATAAATCCCCCTGTCCTACTAAAATTGCTGTGTGTCAGGGCACAATCATGCAGCTGTTATTTGGCTCCCCCTTTCATCTGAGAATAATAAATACCCTAGTGGTCAAATGGCTCACCTAGTCCACGGCTACACGCTCAACAGGGGCAATAAGATGCTCTTTGGAGAGCATACTGGAACATACTGGTCCTATGGGTGTGCCACAGCACAAGCACAACCTCCTTTTCCCAAAGATGCTCTACAAGCCCAGCTTTTAGAGACTGATGTATGCCTAAAATGCTGAAACTCACAATTAGAAACTTCTATAAAAATGTCCTGACTTTCAAAGTCACTAAGCATTTGCTCTTCCCACTAATTTCAAGCGGCTTCATAAAGTTCAGCTCATATGCAAAAAATAAGGAATAATTCTATAACTTGAACCTTGAGTGTCTGATACAGGCCAATAACTATTGTCTGAAAAAAGAAACTACAGGTGGTTATGCAGGAAAAAAATAGTGCCATCTTTGGGAAGACCTGGAAAAGTTACACCGATGCACACAGTATTCCCTAGGTACAAAAACTATATAGGATCTAAAAACCTGTTTCTTGGAATTCTGAACACTGCAAGCATAATAATAGTCTTTTCACCTCCTACTCTTTTTTCTTTCCCCTTTTTTTTTTTTTAAATGCTGACTGAGGAAGTCTGTAGTTTTATAATAATTTACTCCCACTAAAACGCCTGCCTCTGCTGAAAGGAATGCTGTCAAAGCCCGCTTAGGTTCCAGCTGATTTAAATAAAAGTACACAGCTGTCAGACAGTAAGATTAAAGCCCTGCTACAGGCTTCATTATGGAGAGAGGAAAGAAAGGACCAGCACAAAAAGCAGAGGATATATAGCCTAATTAGATCACTTTGTTTTTCCAGAAACTTATCCACTGAACATGTATCTTAAGGCTCTAACAATGCTAATATTTTTAACTGTGGAATGTATTCTAACTGTTTTCCTCCCACACAAAAGAGCAGGTTAAAAAGGCAGGTACCTTTACAGTTAATCCCAACTCTCTACATCTACACATCATAAGGGCCATCAGTAATTCCTGCCTGAAGACCAAAATGTGTTTTGGAAAATATCTGTATAAGAATTTCAGCAACTTAGTCCTAACTCCTGCAAAGCACGTACAACACCACATTGATTGATAAGACGAATGTTGTGTAGAGAATTTGTGCAGCCCAAGCGCATGGTACATCTCCAAATTCCCTCTTCATCGAAGAGGGCTGTACAACAGCTTTACAGCAGAAGTTCTGGGATTTTTTTGTAGACTTGAGCTGGGTTGAATAAGGCCACATAGCTTTATCCTCCAAAAAAGAGCCAGAAGCCTACTCTAGCAGACATTTCTAGAACTTCAAGCCTTTACTCCTCCTTCGGGGAGTTCCCTTGCTTGAAACGACAGCAAACTTCACATTTGTTAAGATCACACCTTCATTCAAACAACAGAAGACATCGGCCATAAAGACCAGTGACACACAACCTACACAAGCAACTGAAGGTCAGACCACAGTTCTCAGAGAAGCTGTGGATGCTGGAGTCTCAGCTGGAAGCACGTATCAAAGATGACTCATGAATAAGAGTATCAGATGACTCAAGCACAGTGCTGTATAGCTGAGAAAAAATGTAGTATGTCAATTCTTTTGGTTGAAAAAGGATCTGAAACAGCAACAAGTGCAGTTCAACCATAAATGCTCAAGCACGACCATGAGACATGGAGCACTAACATGTTTCTACAAATAAGCTGAAGGCAAAAGCTGGGTGGGTTTTATACACAGGATTTTTCAACTGAGTGCAGAACCAAAGTAATTTTGTATCTGATTTGTACAGTGAAGAAAACACATGGCAGACACTGCGTGGTGAAAACAAGTGAACTGTGTTACTATATCAAAGCAATTCCGGAAGACTGCAGATCCCGTGTCAAAGTGGACAGGTTTGCACAGCAGCACCTGAGAAAACAAGTTCAGGGCAAAGCTGTTTACGGTCAGAACCTCATTGTTCAGTTTCCTGAGGAATCAAGTAATTTTCTACATACGCTTTCAGCAAAATTACAGTCAGAAAGAGTTGTGTTTCACACCGGACCACTGATGTCTGGGCAGAACCTATTTTCTGGACATAACAAGGACAAACTAAAAGAGGTAACAAAAGCCTACACAAAGCTGTTCACGCAATTTCATCCTTCCCCACCTTCTCACCTTGCATGTTATAAGCTGCCAACTGGACGGCTGTGTCAAAAGGACATTCCAGTCTGCCAGAAGAGAAACACCTTGTTAAAACTTAGCTGACACTATTTAGGAGACAGCTCATATACCCAACAGTGAGAAACCGCAAATGTTTGCGATAAGAAGTGAAAAGGATTAGTAGATTTTCAGCAAATTAACAAGAGATAAGCACTACATTATTTAAGCATTCCTCTGCTGCCACTCATGCATACAAAAGTAGTATTTTACAGGAAAAAAAAAACATAACGTCACATAGTGAAACTTATTAATTATCCAAATATAAGTTTAATAAATCCTGTGCTAAACACACTGTGATTGTTTCCAAGACTGTTTATTGGGAATACTTACTTTCCACTAAGAATATCCAGTTTCAGCTGCAGAACAAATAAATACCTGTAGGATTAAATAAGAAAGAAAAGTCATTGATTAATAACTCTAATGCGTCACTCAGACAAGAGGAGGAAGTTAGAGCCTGACAAACAAAAACGTTTTCTGCTTTTTACATGGGTCTTCAAGACGACAAAACTGCACTGTGATCTATGAAGGCTTTATCAATTGGGTTTGTGTGCTTTGCACACATTTCAAATGAGTAAACCCAAAACTGGAAGTTGGCACAATTTGAACTACTATGCTGCAGGGAAAAAGACACAGGATACCTAAGTCTCATTTATTCTCTTCTGGTCCTACTTGGGCAAAGAACAACTTGCATCTTCTGCATTTTATTCAGTATTTGTAGATATATTAATCTCGTAAGACAATGAATATTTTGAAGTCCCTCAAAAATTAATGTTCCTAATATGGATTGCTTAGTTAAAAACTAACCCAGAAAGCTGACTGTAAAGTGACAAAGAAATGAACAGCAGCCTGCAGCCTTTTCAACTTGTTTACTCTTCAGAGCCAGCTTTCCTTCACTGCCTTGCTTATTCAGTACTCTTCGTGCTTAGAAATTGGGCAAATATTGAACACAAAGCTCCTATCTCTTTGACGCACGACAATCAATCCTTCCGATCCAATACCCACAAAGAGTAGCCCTCTTGCTCCATTACAGTACACAGCTTTCCTTTAACAAGAAAAGAAGTCATCTCATCAACTAAAACACTGGCATCTGTGACGGCATCCAGTTCGAACCCTACTACAGATGAACAGAAACCTTATGCACAAAGCCAAAGACGATGCTTCTGTTTTAACATGTGCCTATGTCTCCTCATACTCGTGTACATGGACACAAACCAGATGCAGGCATTTGTCCCACAGGTCCCTTGGAAATCCACAAATACTTTGCCAAGCCATTTATTATCCAAAGCCTTTTGAACACTGGCCCTTACATGGGGAATAAATTTGCTTGGCACTGACCCTAGATATCAAAAGAATGAGCACAGGCCTCCAGTGTGTAGTGGGTGTGACCAGCCCCTGCTTATCAGCCACACAACACTTGCAAAGAATTCAAGCATACTTCCCGTGCTCAGGCTGTGTTATGTGACCTCTGACTGGTGGCATCTGATGGGAAACTGGCAGAAAATGTGAGCAAGCTGCACCTGTGGAAGCTGGAAAGAGGCTTCACCCGGTGTTCCTGCTGCACAAAGAAAAGGTGGAATCTCAGAAAGCCCCTGCCAGTGATGCCTATAAGCCACAGCAGAGCTCCCCTTCCCACTGCTTCCTTAAGGCATAAAATGGTCTCAAGACAGGAGAAAGACCTGCTGCTCTGGGGGATTAGCTAAGCAGACAGACAGGGTTTAAAAGTCCTCAGGTTTCGGGTCTGCCATGCTAAAACCTGTATAGCAAGGTCTGACTGGCAGAACTCAGTCAGGATGGATGAAAATGGTTCATCATGGTAGATACAGATGTAGGTCTGAATTTTGCTTATGGTTAATGTTTTTAAAGACAGCTAAATATTTATTCAGAAACATGAATGGGGAGGCAAAAGATTCTTCCCAGATGGGCAGGAAAGCATTAAGGAAGAGCAGGTATAACACGTTAACACATGTAAGTATGAAGCTGCACAGGGTACATATGGCTGTAAGGAGTAATGCTACTGTAATCTTCCTGGTAGCACTCCCAGGGATTTGGCTAAAGTGCAGATCGAAGATCCACACAGACATAAACCTGAACAACAAACAAATGCGCTTCACCCTCTTACAAACGGATGAGGGTATGAAGCATCTACAGCTATCAAGAAAACATCCTTTGTTTTCTCTCCAAAACGTGCCATCAGCAGAGGTGACAACGCAAAGAAATGTTGCCTTTTTCAAGAGATTTATACTACTGACAGATGGTAGGTTTTGTTCTCTTTCAAAGCACCCCAAGCATGTCTCAGTCCAACATGAAACGCAGCATTATGAGCGGATTTGTGAAATGCTTTAATCAAGAAAAACTGCTGCTCACCTGATACTACAATCCTACACATACAGTACTGTCAACTTCCATCTCTAAATACTATTTTCCCTCTGCATAAGCTCCGCAAAGACCGCAGAAAGAATGACGTGTTCACTGAACTTATTTTTGCCAAAGAGAAGTTCTAGCTTGCAACTGAACGGTTTTCTGCCTAAAGAGACAGGATGACTGCATACAGTTGAAAATAAATGCAGCTTAAGAAGAATAAAGAAAGAGGAATGATGTGTGTTCGCTTCAGAAAAAACCTCTGTCCATTGTGTATAAGGGACTCAGATCAGTTGCCAGAATTGCCTAATGAAAAACGGTGTGTCAAGTAATATAGAAAACATATAGATCTCTACAGAAGAGCTCATTTTATTCATCAGAGCTACATTAGAAACATTTACAAAAAGCCAAGTAAGCAAGCAGCTCTAAGGAATCCCCCAAAACATCACGCAACTGCTTAAATAAAGACCATAAAAACATTTTCCTGGCCTTATCTGGAGATCTCAAGTGTCACACAAAATCCCTCTTACCTTGTCAGCTCTTCACGTAGATTGTTGGGCTCTGATGAGTAAAACTTTACACGAAAATGCAGACAATATGGTGGGCCAACTGCAAAGTAGAATTCATTTAAGACAACAGTAACAGTTACTGGATGAGACATTTTTTTATTACATAGAATCACATCACAAAACTTGACTGAAATTGCCTCTTTCCTACCACAAGGACTTCCCCTTTGTGACAGGGAAAGGCATGAAAAACATCAGGGTGAAAGGACACTTAAATATACGCACAAAATAGTTTTATATGTTACAACTCAATCCAACAGTCCTATCACATTAAGTTGATTTGTCTTCCCAAGAGCACACAAATCTAGGTTAATTCCTATATTTAAGGACTCTATCCATCACCAAGAAAGCTGTGCATCTTGCCTCTGCAGTCGACAAAACTCCTAAACAGTCTTCTGTTGGTCTCTGTAATGCATTTCCAGGGCTCTGGGCCATACCCACTGCTGACAACTCAGGCCTCTTAAATTCCACAGAAGTTTAGACATATTTTAGGGGGATTTAACAGACCCTTCTGTGGAAGAATCATCTTTCCTGGAAGCCAAAGAGTTAATTCAGCAAAAGGATGGATTAACAGTTCTTTAAAAATGTGCAGCGCTCTGCTGATTCTTGCATCTGACAGGAGGAATTTTCTCTCTCCCAGTGCTTCCAAACCCTCTGTTGTATTAACACAGCACCACAAATCCCTGAAGACTTCCCATGGCAGAGAGCAAGGAAGCTACTGAACAAAAATTGGCTGGTGTCACAGCTTACCCACGGACGCACCCCTGAAACAACCAGGCCACACTAAACCCAGGTAAGGACTTGGTGGTCCTAACACAGATTCGGGCAATCAGGACTGCCCCAAGGGAAGGAGCATCCAAGACCAGTTTTTCTATAGTCAGGATAACAACCTATAACACTAAAGCATCTTCAGCTGCCTTGACTCCATTTAAACGATAATTAATGAGCCTCTAACATGTTTAATTAAGGACATTAGACTAAAGTAATATGAGCTACAGAGGGAAGAGTTAATTAAACAATGAGCAGCACCAAGCCAGGTTTTTGTCACTGGGTCTTGTCACCCCTCCCAGGACACTGTCCCCCACTGCCCCCCACCACCCATTTCAACTCTCTGTGCCTCCTGTATGCTCAATACAAGATCCCAAGAGAAAACAGAAAAGACACTTACTTTTAACTTGTTTTTTAATGCTTTTTGTGTTGTCCAGCCAATGCTGAAAAATAAATTACTTCCATTAAATTATCAATAAAGAAATCTGACAGAAAGAACAAAAAAGGAAAAAAAAACCCACTCTATTCATTAGTGAAGACCATCTTGGAATAACAAGTAGTTTGTTAAAACAATCTAATCCAAACCTTCTACATTTCACAGCTCTCGGTGCCCACTGAAGAGCCTTTCACTCAAAGTTTGTAATGCAAAAATGTCAGTTTTGAACAACAGAAACATTGTGTAGTGCCTTATTTAAAGCCAGTCTTCAAAAAAGCTTTATCTACTTTAAAAAACCCAAATGTACTGACAAACCACTTCAATTACTAAAATTTTCATCCTGTCTAAACAAACAAATACTTAATTCACACATTAGTAGGTCAGCCTGTGACAACAAGCCAGAGAGGCACAAATCATCACTGGAGACTCTGGCACTCAGCTGTTTGTGATGTTTACTTGGGGTGGAGGGGAGAGACAAAATAAATATTGTTGGCTTCCAGGCATTTTATTTAGATGACTCAAGCGTAGTAACAGCAACGCTGTCTATGTCTGAACATAAGGGTCAGCTCTACCTAATTCTCCAAAATCTATTCACAGGTGACATTTTAGCAACTGTCACATGGAAGGACAGAAGTTACTAACACTAATTACAAGCTATATACTAGACATGAAGCCAAAATAATGGCTCCACTTATTTTTCACGTGCTGTTGTACGTGGTATAAGCTACAGATGGCAGGCTGAGAGAAACACCTACACATACACACTACGCTGCCTAAAAACAATTGCATGTACCCCTGCTGCTGAAGAGTTTATACCAGAAATTAAAGATAAAGCTGTAAAGCTAACATGCATGTAGCGGTAGAGACCTACTTCCAAGCGCTGTGCAGGGCGAACAGATCCCTCCTCCAGAGGAGGTGGTGACTCAGTTCAACAGTAAACACGGCGCCCTATTCAACGTAATTACATTGACTCAACAGCCAGAGCAAACTACCAAGCACGCCGTGTCCTGCGTGGTTCACAACACCCAGGTAACACCACCTCACTCCATCAATCCCCAATGTCACCTCGCAACTAACACAGATAAATTACATCCTTAGCAACACTCCTTTCGTTAAACTACCTGCCACAAAGTTCACAGTGGGCCCCACGGGAGGCAGAAAAGCAACAGGGGTATGAGAAAGAACCGGTCTTTTCAGGTTGCAATGCCAAGTGCAAATACATTCCTGTCCTCAGAGCAGCCCTGCCTTCTGCAGAGAGTATGTGAAGTCAGCCTCTAACACAGCCAGGACGCGCAGTGATTGATGTATCAGCTGTAGATCAGAACCACCAAACCATCTACTGCTGCTGTGCACACAGCTGAAAATGCTGTCATTACCTGCTAAAACAAAGTAGCTACAGAAAGCTATTTGAAATGTATCTAATACGTATTTTTAAAATAAAGCAGGAAGCTTAAGGAAGAATGAAGCAAATATTTTTGTCAGCTTTGATTACACTACCAGCGAGATTTTTTTTTGCTTCTTTAAGAAAATTATATCATCTCTCTTCCTATTCCATAAAATCACTTGCTGGAAGAGACAATTTACTTAATCCTTCCTCCACCATAAAAATATATAAACTACCTACTTGGAGGCTTGCAGGTGATTTAAACACAGGAATAGCAAAGAGAGCCATTTCTAGACTCCGGGACTGGCTGTGCGCGCCTGTTTCATCTCCCTCCTGTTTTCTCTCATCTCCTCCACATTCCACGGGAAGGCAACCGAGAGGCCCCGCAACAGGCACCGATCGCGTTTTCACTCCGCTCGGCTCTCACCACCGCTGCCTGCAGGAGCTCCCTCTGAATGGTGAGGGTGTGTGTGGAAGAAGGGAAACAGAACCGCTTTTATATGGGGAGGGGGGAAAAAAACAACCCCCCAAAAAGCCCCGGAACCAACACGTGCATGGACACAGACAGACATCAGGAAACTTAAGATACAGTCCAAGTGATTAAAATGGAATTCAAGTGGACCTGGCAAGAAGTTTACATTTTGATGAGAGTTTGCTCAGCACAGCCTACTGCTGAAATCCGGAGATAAAGTTTGCTAAACAAAAGGCAACATGAAGAACAGACTACATGAAGAACTGGAAGTCCTTTCTAAACCAGTTTGCTGCTTCAGAAATTAAATAAAAAAATACAAACCAAACCACAAAACCACCCCACAAAACCCCAGCAATGTTTCAAGAAGGTAAACAAGGTGGTTCTAGTAGGACAGTGAGGCTAAAACTGGCCCCACGCTATGGAATTAATGGGTGCATACTTAGTGCAATGCTATACGAATAATTTTCAGCATCAAGCACTACATCAGATAAAACCACCGGAGTAACAAACCATTAGGAAAGTATGTGATGTTTGCAACCTGTTAGAATTAGATATCTGCCACCTGTTAAGCGGTCAATGCCTCCTTGCTAGAGACACATCTCCAGCATTGCTAGAGGGAAAGCCAAAAAGCCCAACAAGCAAACAGCAATCTTTACCTTTTGTGTCACTGGACAAGCTGTGCTGTTCGTTGTCAGCCTGAATCAAAGTTACTCAAATTAACAATAGCCTGTTCCCTTGGCTGCAAGACCAAGCCTGATACACTGCAGACAATCTTGCAATTAACTCATTTTGCCATCTCCTGCCCCTTACTTTGGGGGAGTCGGGGGAGCGGAGAAATCTATTCCTAGCAATCAGACTAGCAACGAACACAGAAATCACAGGAAAACAACAATTCTTCCACTTCTCAGATTGTTTCTTTCAATAATTTCTTTAAAGAATTCTAAAATCCAAAACGTCAGAAAGAGTTTGTATTACCTGCGTAGCCCCACTGCCCAGTGTATCATACCAATAGCTTCAGCAGCTCAAAAGAAGAAAAAAGCTACCCTTCAGTTGTACAAAATTAATCTATTGAAAACTCATTTGTAATTAAAACAGGTGGGGAATTTCTAATTTTTTTGTTATTTACCTGTATGTTGCTAGTTAGCCAGTTTTTCCTATCATCAGGTGCAACTAGCTAGTAAGGCAATATACTTAGACTCAAACTGGGTAGCGGAAAGATTATCTCTTTCCAAGCCAGCGTATAATTCTGCCCACAGTAAGGGACTGGATTCTAACCCTGTTTAAATAAACAGGTCTCCTGAATAATCTTTGACAAGTCACCTGATTAGTCTCTGTCTTTGTTTCCAGCTGCAGATTGTGTTTCTGCTTGGATGTGCCAGATCCTCTTTGCAAGAAGGGGCTGCCATCACAACAGTTCTTCAGTTCTTAAAGCAATTATCTCTGGCTGTTATGTTCAGCTCTTGTGGCAAAATGCAATCCTTTCTTCTTCTTCATACAGAGTGCATCATTAAAGTCCAGTTTAAACAGATCGTTATCTCTGCTCTGCCTCTTTTCAGTCACACATAGTTAAGAAAAGGAAGCAAACTAAGTTTGACATCGTAATGGCTTGTACCTGGTAGATTGTTCAGTATCAAATAATCAGGTGCAGCCTGGACTGGAAGTAACTATTTGCTTGACAAAAGCAAGCCATGAGCCCTTGTTGAGGCATAAAACATTAACTCATATTTCCCCATTTCAAGATGAAATAACATCATTTGCTAACAGAACAGTAAGAGAAAAAAGGTTTACCGTACAGATAGTTTCACCAGTTATAACTAATTCACTGTGAACTCCTGTGAGATCCTAGAGGGACATGGACATACTTCAGAAGCCACATGGCAGAAATTGAGTTAGGATACCTAAACCATACAGATTTCTTTTTCTTGAAGCAAAAAATGCATGCAATGGAGTCATTCAACACTCAACATCCTAGAGTGCACATACTTAACACAGCAAACATGACGTTTATAAATATAAAAAATGGTATGCAAAGGGCTATTTTCTAATTTCTGTTGATGGGAGGTATGCGTGGTTCCGAATGACATTCCCCCGTTCGTGTAACAGTCTCTTCCTCCTTAGCGTTAAATATCTCTGTTCTGCAGATTCAAGCTTGAGGATTTTTTTCCTGTAGAAAGCTGTAACAATTAAGATGCGACCTTCAAATTGTTCTGGACACAGGCCCTCACAGAATTAAAGGAATATATGTCATTACCTCCATTTTGTATACTGACCTCAAACAATTCGGGTATTTATACTCAGCAGCAACTGCCTGTGCCTCCCTCCACCCTGCCATCCTAATCGTGAAATAATTCTGAAGTGGACTTGAGACACCGAAACAATTAGGTCACACACCTAACAAGTAACACTGACATACACAGTATGAAAACTCCGATCTCGTTCTACCTGGGGGTGCTGGGATATGTGAATATAGATTTAAGTTACAGGGATGCAGGACAGAGACAAAAAATCCACTCCTTGTCTAACACCTCGCTTAACTTGCCGCTATCCTTGTGGGCAGGACTAAGTTGGCCGTAAGAAGCATCTATATAAAACTGCAAAGCCCACAAATGAAAAAACTGTGGTTGCTTCTGACAACCAAAGCCCTGCTTCTGTTTTCAAAAGCAGTCACGTTTTTACAAACACACAACAAACTTTGCAAACAAACTCAGGCTTGCAAGAACCCTCTACTCAAACTGTCTGGTACACCTACACCCTCCAAACACATCTACATCCTCCCAAAAATTTCTAGTTGCAGGTCTAAGCCACAACCAATTTGAGCAAATCAAAGGTAGATCCCTCTTGTCAAGATTATTTCCCAAGCAGACATTAACAAAATAACTTCTGCTGACAAGAAAAATGATGGCTTTGGCAAAAGAAAACTTCCTCCACTCTGCCAAATAACAAAGGGCCAAGCACACACTCTAGTTTTGACTCTGCATCGGCAGCATCAAGAATTTCTACATGATGCACCAGGCTCTGGGGTCCTACTGGAGCTGCCTCCCTAATGACAGCAGAAGGTGTGACAGGAACAAGTGAAAGACAAGAAAAGAAGAGACCACATCACTGCAGTATGTCGAGAGTGCTTAAGGTGAAATTAAACTTGGGGTCACAAACTGACACACCACAGAGCTTCTGCACAGCACTTAACTCAAAAAAGGCAGCTTTCTTATAGCATTTTTGTCAATATTAGAATTTAACTTTTAGACTATTGCTTGGAAACAAAGGGGGGAAAAAAAGAGCACTGCTACTTACCGCCACTTGTGCGGAATCCATAAACCTTAATCCAAAGTAGTCGCTTTCTATAAGGTCCAGATGATACATGATCTGTTCAAACAGGAGCTGGCCTTTGGCTTTTTTCTGGAAATATAAAACAATTTAGTACTTGGCAGGTAGATTTATTGCAGCATCTACGTTCTTCTAGGCATACTTTATATTGTAATTCCAAAACCAAGAGAATCCCAGAATTAAGCTTCTGAAAATATAATGTGGAAATTATTTTTTTCCTCATGTTTTTGATGGCTGTTTTTCTGCAAGGCAAATGCACACCCCACAAGAAGGACAGATAATATCCTTAAAGGACTCCCATAATCTCCTTTTTTTGGAAAATGTCAACACTGACTTGCACAAGACTGAGAGTGTTAAAATATCATTTTATCATTGTCCCTTTTAGGCTTTCCTTACTAAAGTTCAACAGAACTGCAAATACAGCTAGAACAATTGCAATGACTAGTGCACTGGAAAATTTTCAGCGCAAAGTACAGTAAATTGCTTAAGAATTTACTACTGCTTGATATGCAGGCAATTCACTAGTTTTGAAGCAGGTAGGAAAGCAAATGGAATTAGGATATAGCATTCCATTCGCAAGTGCTTTTAACAACTGACAGGAAATAGTCTGGGGCAAGAAACTTTAACAAACAGTACTTAGATAATGCGTTTACAAAAGTGAGTTTGTAAAACTCACTTGTAGGTGCAAAAAGCCACTGCATATGCTCATACATAATTTATGAAAAAAACTTAGCTTTAGCTCAAGAAAACATCATTTTTACAGAGACGATCTAAAAAATTAAACAGTTGTTTTTAAAGAGAAGGCATGCAAAATGGCACTGGGCAGTTTCTACACATCATACATTTTTCATGCTATGAACTCCTTTATAGTAATACACTGGAAAAAAAGCTTAGCAGTAATACCTGAGATGCCTAAATGTACTGAAATACATTAATAAATTAGTAGGTCAGAATACAAGTCACAGTGTTGAAAAGAAAAAATTTTAAATGCAAAGAAATGCAGGAAGGATTTATGCTTACTCTGCCAGCAATTTAAGGATTTCTCTATTTCCATAATGCTATCATCTTGCAGTCTTTTATTTTAATAGTTATACATTCACAACCTGAGAAATGGCCATATTTAACTTAACTTTCTAAGCATATTTTATAGTAAGCTATTAATTAGCAGACTTAGTCCACCCCTCAAACCTTTAGGCCAGACAGGATTTCTATTCTCAGAAATAATCTAGTTTAACCACAGAGTCATATCCATATAAGAAAAGCAGCGTGCAGAACTTTTGACAGCTTCCTCTACCCTGATCTTCAAATATTTTATATTCAACTTCGCAATCATAATCACTGGTTTACTCTATGCTTTAGTTAAATCCAACAGGACATTTCGCAGACCAAAGTAAAATCTCAGAAAAGTCTGTGAACTGAACCTGCCCAAGCAAGCTCTCCTACAGGTATTTATGTCCAAGCACTGTGGAGGCAGGGGGAACGGCAGGTAATTAGACCAGCAGGCAACTTCGTGTGCACACAGCACCTACAAAACATTGTATAATGAAAACACCGAGATGTAGACCTCATCAAACTCCTTCAGGGCAACTTTCTTCTGTTGACTTCAAGAAAAAGTATTTCTCAGGAAATAGCAGATTTATTAAACACGAGCAACACTCTCATAAGAAAAAACCCAAGGCTAATCACCTACATATAAACCCACATATTTCTGTTTGAGTCTATAGCCTCTTTCTTCAAATAGCAAGATATTGAACTCTGAATGTTTTCTCTCAGCACAGGATATCATAGAACCATAGAATGGTTAGAGTTGGAAGGGTTCTTAAAGATCGTCTAGTTCCAAACTTCCTGCCATGGGCAGGGACACCTCCCACTAGTCCAGGCTGCTCAAAGCCCCATCCAGCCTGGCCTTGAACACTTCCAGGGATGGGGCATCCATGACTTCCCTGGGCAACCTGTTCCAGTGCCTCACCACCCTCACAGGAAAGAATTTCTTTCTGGTATCTAATCTAAATCTCCCCTCTTTCAGTTTAAAACCATTACCCCTCGTCCTATCACCACAGTCCCCAATAGAGTCCCTTCTCCACCTCTCTTGTAGGCCTCCTTTAGTTATTGGAAGGCTGTTATAAGGTCTCCCCGGAGCCTTCTCTTCTCCAGGCTGAACACACCCAACTCTCTCAGACTGTCTTCATAGACATCCCTCTGATCATGTTTGTGCTCCTCTGCTAGACCCGCTCCAACGGGTCCGTGTCCTTCCTGTGTTGGGGACTCCAGAGCTGGACACAGTACTCCAGGTAGGGTCTCATGAGAGCAGACTAGAGGGGCAGAATCACCTCCCTCGACCTGCTGGCCATGCTTCTTCCGCTTAAACAGTAAGACATACTAATACAAGTGAAATCAATTCAGCGTTTGCAACAGCAAAACAAGAAAAATGTTTTATTTTGCATGAAGTTTTGTGGACCTGGTCTAAAGCAAAAGGAACATCCCCCTTTTTTGACAGAACATTTTACATCCTTCCAAATTCCCCAGTAAGCAATCTCTTAAAACTGTAATTAACCAGTTATCTCAGTCAAATTCCCTCCCAGGGATGAGCAATGGAGCACTTCAACTGGAGCCTGGAATTACTACACATACTATCTCAGACTACCAACAACTAAAACTCACTATTGTTCAAAATTCTGCAGCGTCAAATTAGTTTTGGAGCACATTCAAATCTCAAAGAACTCAAAGACCAAGTGGACCCAGAATGACTAACGTGGGAGAAAGGCCCTGAAGAACAGCACTGGAGCAGCTGTGGAAAGGTTTGCAGGGCTGCTGGCTGTTTTCTGACTTAAATCACCAGGGCTGTCAACGTGGAATTAATTATGCAATACTTTGCATATGACTTAAACCATCAGTTGCTGCATTTGGTGCGAGTCTGCAAAAGTTTCACACCTGCTTTAACGTTAAGTTCAAATTCTTTCTTAAAGCCTTACTTAAGTCCTTCGTCCTTACATCAAGACAAACAGCTGCCAAAAATTGCATTGCTTTGTAGCGGGTCAGTTTTTAGGAATCAAAGTGAATTTATCTGTACTCAATAAAACTGTGATCAAGTGTTTTCACAAGATGTTCTATTACACTTGCTGGTGAGAAGTTAGCCCAAAATCTGTGATGGCAACATTCAATTTAAATGACATTTTTATCCTGCTGCTACCCTGTGCTTTTATTTTTGCCTTTTTTTTTTTTTTCCCCTCCCCTTTTTTCCTTGCAGGAGAGCTCAGGTTACTCTCAAAGGACAAATATTTTCAAGCTGTTTAATGGTTACAGATGAACTATTAATGACTCCACTCTCAAGCACTCCAGCCAGTGGCTGGCCTTCCCTTCAGGGTACAAATTAAACTCTCATGGGTTTGTAATTCTGTAAAACCCGACTACTTGGTTTATACAATTTACTATACTCTCTAGGAAGCAACAGCAAATATCTCACAGCAGGAGAATCAAGAACTGAACTGGGAAACTTAAATAAAATATATCACTTACACAGGGCAGGGCATCTAGTGGTTTTGCCACATTTTGGAATGAGATAAAAGCATCTTTTCATGGCTTTGGTATGAATCATGTCTCCCCTCTGCCCCCAAATGGAAGGGGTGCTCCCAACTATGTCCTAATGACATCTCACGCCACTCTTAATAACTGCAATTGCTGGCTGAGTGGGTGTTACAAAGGCTGGACTTAACCCCGGTAGCTCAGCAGCAAGAATGCATAAAGCCAACTCCAGCGTTCACCTCGGCAAGGCTGGCTCCATCCTCCAGGATAAGGAGACACAGAAACACCCACCCTCGGCCCCGGCATCTCAGTCACTGCCTAAAACTAGAGAGGCAGCCTTTATACCCCCTTCTCACGGTCTCGGAGGTAAGGGTTATTTCAAGGACAGGCAATTCAACACAAACCAGCAACTGGGTGCTCCACGCCTCGCCTGTCTGGTGTAAAAGCCCTTGTCAGCTCCAGCAGCAGCCAGCACAGACCAGCGCTGGTGAAGCAACACAGGCCCACACGGCTGGGGATGCGGCCCTGGTGCTGGGCTGGCACGGGCCAAACAGCTCACTTTGTAAGGTTTTTAATCACAGCAAAGTATTTCCAACTTCCAAAACTTGAACAACAACAAACAAGCAGACAAACAAAAAAAAAACAAAAAAAAAACAACCCACACACCAAAAAGCCCACCTGATGAATTTACTAACTCAAACACTTATCGGAAAAGGATTTTTCTCCTCTATCTCTTTTTGCTGCGAAGAAAAGGTGGTCCCTATATAAGATTAGCTCTGAAAAAATGAGACAAATAGGCTTTTACCTTCATGGGACTTACTGTCCCTTGTGTCTTTGCAGCTGTACTTTTGTGTCAGAAGATTTCTCCAAATGATGATAATACTGCTTATCAACAATAATTAACAGTAGCTATTACTTTCGGTAGCTACTAAAGGGCAAAAACCTCCCTTCCTGGTTTTCGTCAACTCATGAGGAGGGTTACCATTCATATTCATACCAGTTTCCCCAGAAAGACCCCATGTACTCCCCGAAGAAGGACCCCTATTTAGGATTTACAGCTACCCAGCTGCCAGGATGTCACCTACGCACGTTTGCAAGCCATGGCAGCGCAGCAGCAGCAGATGAGCCTGTCCATTTTTTAATAAATTAACCCGCCTTCTCCCAAATGACACTTTTCAAAAAAAATAAGGCACGAGAAAGCTCCAACATTGAGCTTTAAAGGAAAAAGGTTTCCTCTCAATATCATGAAAACAGTATCTGTAGTTAACACCATTAAGGTTTGCTGGAAAATTAGAGGGTTAAACCCCCTTATCTTTACAAAGGCATTGGTAGAAATACAAGTTATTTGTATCACCCTGATCTTCTTACGGCTTTAAGCACTGACCTAAAAATGGGAGTTGCTCCTCTCCTCGAACTCCAAGCATCAATCTTTCAAATAACTTTTCCAAACTCCTAAGTCAATTTTCTCCCTCATCTAAAGATGTCACTGGCAACAAAACATCAGCTCTGCTTCTCTCTCTAGTTCATCCCCAGCCTCTGACAATAAGCACCATAAATTCTTGTACCGAGTAAAAAGCCCTGCAGGCTGGAAGGCCACAGAGAATAACTTCTACCTTCAGAGACACAGCTTATCAATTCTTCTAGTTACTCAGTCTCTCCCAAATATAGAAAGATACACACTTGGGATTAAACATTTTGTTCTGTTATTCTCTGGAGAAAGAAAAAGCTATCTCCCAAAAATCTTTATAAAGAATTGCCTTCAATACCCATTGTAACTGCACGTTTAATAGAGTACTATATAGAAGGATTTTAATGTACTGTACTCAGGCTTGTTGACCTTATACATAAAAAGATAAAGATTCAAAACATTCATACTTGTTAGTTCTCTTTGCCAAACGTCTCTTATTTTCCTCTCCCAGGATGTTTATATCTTCTGGTTACACATTTTAATTAAAGTCTGAGTCTATTTCCTAATACCCTCTCTGATACAGAATACATCCAAACTGTCCAGCATTAAGGCTTAGCGACTAAATACTTCTCCCCAGTACGTTCCCAAACATTTCAGTTTTATGTGGTGTTCCACCTGCAGGTTTCTCAGGAGCCCCCTGGTTATGAACACACGAGAGCCCCAGTCTCTGTGCTCCTCACCGGGGCAGTCCAGCAGGAAAGCAGGGCTTCAGACACAATTTGCCATTGTGCTGCGAGTTAGGAATGCTAAACCTTCGGGCAACTACACCAGCCTGCAGCACCATCCCCAGAAACACTGCGGGCCAAACTAATTACTCTGACAGCAGCCAGAGCTCGCTTCCAGCTGCTCCCTGCCTCCCTTTCCAACCCAGCCCGGGCATCGTGAGGAGCCTGAAACACTCTCCTGCTGCCAACCCAAAACCACTGGACTCCCAGCACGGCTCGGTGCTGCTCCTCAGAAGTGCTGAAAGGACCCAGCATGTACCCTCCTATGTGCCTGACGTTAAGTCTCAGTATGCACTTAAATCTGGCACCCTCGGAAGCACTGGATCAGCCTGCACTAGGGCTTGGGCCCCCTGACACCACACAGACAGCACCTCTGCTCTGGAACACTCAGCTAGGGATTGCTTTTTCCACTTTCAGTCCCCTGAAGGTCCTTCAGTAGTTTAAGCAAACAGTCAAAAGCATCTCAATAGTTTAAGACGAAGACAACACGGGAAAAAGGTTTTAATCCAAAACTTTACAGTCTTAACACACACACACATCCACACAAGCAAATGTTTACTTACTCATTCCTTTTGTCAGCTCAGGTTTATTTTGAAAATGTAAAGGCCAGACTTGAACTCTAAGATTACTCATTTTATTCAAAGACTGATTTTCTTTTTAATCAGCATCTGTGCCACAGACAGCATTCTGTATTTCATATTTACAGCTACAAATACTCAGCAACTAGCCACAAATATTCTACGAGCTTTTCAAAAATACAGAGGGGACTACGGAGTAAAAAAAAAAAAAAAACTACCACGATACATCTCTGATCTTGTAGTCGGATCAACACAGATCATCTCCCTCCACAAAAAAAGCCATCAGCACTCGTTAACAGTTTGCTGGCAACATTTTTGGCATTCCAGATAGATGTCTTAATTTTCATATAAAATAATCACTACAAATACAGTCCTTTTAATCTTGCTTTGTAAGCATTACTACAAAACTGTAAACAGTGGAGCTAATTCCTGCTATTCCACAGAGCTCTTGGGCTGGTTTATATAAGACCTTGTTTTAATGATACTTCATTATAATAAGGACAAAACCATCTCATTTTGCAATCTCCATATTAAATTTCATGCATGCATAAGTAAGGAATATTTTAAGAAGAAAAACCACTCAGAGAGCATCCATTCTCGTAATTTGTGTCTTTCACCTTATACCACTGGGAAGCTTTTGCCTAAAACTTAGGTTGTGTGTACAGAAACTGGAATACAATTAACGTTCTATTATTCATGAGAAGATTATGTAAATTGTGGGTTAAGTAGGGTCAGGTTTTTTTAACTGAAACACCTCTGGCCTCCACAAAGTACAGTGCTGCTTCCGTAAGACCCCACCCATATTTACTATCAGTTGCTAATGTAAGACTGACCGTGTTCTCCATCCTCCCCAAAAATTATCCACGAATTTTAAGAAAGGTGCATATTCCAAGTGTAACCCTTGTTTATTTTACATTTATTTTTAATTTTTTTAGTTTAATTTACATTAATTATCATTTTTCCCCTTGGTCTACATTATCTTTTCCCTCTCCCAATTATTACTACAGATAGTGTGGAATTGACTATCCCTACAACAAACATTCAATTTCTTGCTCTTTTGATTTAAAAATCCTCTGGAGCCCTCCAGTACTCAGAAGGGCACTTTATTCGAAATTCTTGATAAACGTTTTTGCTCCCAAGTATTTCATAAGCTGTTGGTGATTCCAATTAAAAACAGCTTTCAAGGAAAAACACTGCTACGACACCGTCCTCCTCCTCCCCAACCTGTATTTCCCCATGACCACCAGAAAAGCCAGCGTTCCAGCTGTTGATGGGTTCCCTCAGGAGCCCAGATTGGTATTGCTGAGCTGACGGCGTCTTCAGGTACGAAACCAAGGCTGTTCATGGCTTTTGAGAATTCCAGAGGTGCAGTGGGGGAAGATAGAGTTTAGTTTTGGATGGGAACAGGAATAAAAGTAAGGTGGGGCATGTCAGCAAACCAGAGTTCTTGCCCTCTCACCACTCATACCACTAAGCAAACATTCCACCTACGATCTGAAACACTTAGAAGAAAAAGCACAACCCAGCTTCTGTCCAAAGTTGTACCCGAGTTAACAGTAAAACAGCATGTATGAGAAACGACATCAACAGCAGCACAGTTGACAGACACCATAGATTTTATAAAACCTTTTCATAGATGAAAAAAAATAATAAGCTTCTCAGTGTTACACTAAGCACATAAGCCGGTCAAAATCACTGAATGTATTTGGACAAATATAAAGCTTCAAAAAAGGAGTAATAGATGAGGAAAAACACCAGGTCGAAACACAACTTTAGAATCTGAGATGAAGGTGGGCAAAAAACCCCCACACCTTTCGATCTGCCCCAAAAGAACCCTCCTGACTCGCACGAAGTTCACGCCTCCCATTTTGATCATACGAAAGAGACAGCAAATCATATAAATAACACTGATATTCTTCAGTCATTGACACGGCTACTGAACAAGCAGATTCTTAAAAAGAATCCAGTCTATGTACTATGTAGGACTTGCAGCTCTGACGAACAGCTCGAGTCAGGCAATTTTGTAATTAAAAACAACAGAAGTAATAGAAGAGCAGACAGATTAAGTGGCTTGACAGACACCATAGATAAGATCAGTGGACAAAGAGCAGAGTTACTGCTCAAACCCTGGCTCTGTGTTTAATAAATTAATCTCAGCTGCATCATTTACAACACGTCCCTTCTGTCTCGTTGTCAATATTTGTAAAAACATCAGTCTTTGCTGCTTAAAAAGACTCTGAAACATGTTTGGCTTACATGATAATGTTCCCTGTTGTTGGTTGGGGTTTTTTTTCTTTTTTTTTTTTTTTCCAATTTAAACAGAAATGCAGCAATCTAGATTCAACTCTATGAAGGACTGTAACTCCAGAAGACTCTTCTTTCAGTAGCAAATTCACTGTAAGGGTACAGCTCAACAAGCACTTAAGGAAACACAAGCCTGATACCGCCTCTAAATGCTTCTTCACCACATTTGGGGAGGCACATGGGGAACCAGATTGGAGAATCGCTCCAGCTGGAAACTAACATAACAAAATTACACTGATTATTTTCAGCCACAGAGTTTTCTTGACTTAGCTTACTGCCAAAAAAATGTTTCTTCTGCCAAGGGATATGTGAAAACAAGGACAAATGCAGTAATGAAAGCAACATCTTTTCTTCCTGTGGCAGCAACAACTTATGCCACTGTAAAGTATTTATGTAGCCATGGATTAAAAAAGGTACGGCATTCATTCCTGCCAAGGCAACTCTTTCTCTGGCTGTGAACTAACCTGTTTGCTAAATGATTCAGTCTTAAGAAACACTTTCTGTTATTTATTTTTTTTAACAAAACAAATTCACAGAACTTAGGCAGACAATGGGACTATGCGCAACTCAACTGGCAGACTTGAGGGCACCTCTTTGAGATAACAAGAGTTCATTTTAAACCAAATCTACTGCCAACAAAGTAACAGAACCAGTCTTGGAAAAGGCGTTAGCTCAAAGAGGTCGGTGATTCTCAAGGAAAGCTTTTTGTAAAAGGAAAAAAAAAAAAAAAATCTCTCTGTATACACACATACATATTTTGAACTTAGCTTCAGATTTTGGAAAGCAATGTTGTTTTGCCAGGATTTTGTACACTCCATTTCATCCCCTGTCTACCCCTCCTTTTTTTCTTTCCTCTTTAAGAGTCAACCCCAAAATATGAACGATGCAAGTGAAGACACAGGAACAAACACACTAAGGAGTCTGAAATGAAACATTTAATCTACTTTTAATTTATTGCATTTTAATCACCAAAGGAACAGGTACATATCAGCCACTGATGATGCACAGTAATTACTGCATATAGCTATGTAGATTTAGCATATTCGTTTACTGCTACTCCTAACTTAGACGTCCATAGACAAGGCTTTATGTTGGCTTATAAAAAAAGCACGAGTTAAAAAAAGTTTCCTGTAGAAATAAATAGTTACTACTGCACCCTGATATAAGTTTTATAGTCCAGATGGCAGGTCATGACACCTCTTTAGGTTCAATTTATGCTCCTCAAAGCCTTAGAAATGCTGTTAGAGGCGCCAGGAATTTGCCTACAGAGCCAACTCCAGCGTCAAAGATTACTGCTCTGGTTATGTGGAGACAACAATTTAAACTTGAGTACTTTTTAAGTGTAACTCTTCCTATAAAGTGTTTGTGGGCATTCCTGACCGCAAATCAAACATCCTAGGCACTAAGCAGCACTGAACATGTTCACTACATTGTTTCAGAGATGTACAAATTAGTTTTACTGCCCTCTGTAAATGTCTATCTGTATAGCCATTTCACCAAAAAAAAAAAAAGATGCCAAATTGTTTCTTTAACTCTAGATTACTTTGGGTTCTGGATATCGCAAGAATTAATTCTGCTCAATAGCCCAACAAGTTGAGCCTTCCTCAGATGACCTAACACTATAAACACTCTAGACCTGTGCCTACAATAAGAAAGAGAGAAAAGCCATTTCAGGAATGGCTGCTCCACACACTCCTTCTAGCCAGCAGCTCCAATGTCAGCGCAACTGTTACTGCAGCCAAAATCCTACGGAACTAGTCAGAAGCTCTCACAGATCCACAGCTTCCTAACTCAGCTGTGTGAGCTGAAAAGAGTATGTCAGTAACAACCATAACACATGGTAATGGAAACACAGAGCACGTCACTTCTATTGCTACTGTGCATCCTGTTGGCAAAAACAGGTACGTAATTAAGCAGAGCAGAGCAGACACGTGTATATAAAGGGAGCTTTAGAAATGTAAAACAGTGGCTAACACCTCACTCCCAATAAAGCACTATGCTATGAGACAATCCCTGCTACATAATCTGCCCTGAGGAAGGGAAGGAAGCAGAATTCTTTTTCCTTCCCCTCTTCAAGTTAGCTTTAAAAACTGCATCCATCTCTGACACAAAATCAAAACAAACAACACCCACGCAGAAATTACTGCTAGTACTTCCGGTCATCCTTCCTCTTCAACAAAGTTACACCAAGAGATTTACCTTCCTTCTTCCCAAGATGCACACATAGCTCACTGAAAAGAAACTCCAATTCATCCAAAACATTACCCTAAGTCAAGCTTTAGCACAACAATTACATTAACACACTAGAAAGCGTTCAATGGTATAAGCCGCAATGACATCTAACTAAACACTCTCTAGTTTCAGTGAATAACAAAGTTAACTATTCTTTCAGTGCCATTTTAGCCAAGTCACATGGTCAGTTGCTACGGCAAATATATATGCCTTCACCTTCACTTGTAAACAGCAAACAATACAATTAGATTGACACAAGCCAACAGGATTTAAAAAAACAAAGTTGCATCACTCGTACCGGTAAGTCCACGCTGACATCTGTTCCATCCAGCAGCGCCACTCGGCAAGTAATGATGGATTTTGCATCCCCAGCTGCAGGGATGTGGGTTGCAGCTCTTTGGGCCTCTCTTAGCCGTTCCTTCTCCGCATGCTTACGCATCGACCGCCGTCCGAGGGTTCGACGGAAAAAGCTCAGCATCTTTGCTACAAAATCCAAGACAGAAAAAAAAAAACATGTCAGTTATCAAGGCCAGGTTGAATGGGGCTTGGATGAGTAACCTGGTCTGGTGGGAGGTGTCCCTGCACGTGGCAGGTGGGTTGGAACTAGATGATCTTTAAGGTGCCTTCCAACCCAAACCGTGCTATGGTTCTAGGGGAAGGCAGGGAAGGTGGAACTAGATGATCTTTAAGGTCCCTCCCAACCAGAACCATTCTATGATGCTAGTTTTCCATGGAAAAAAAGTTCTTAGAAAACACCACAAAGATAAAGAACTGTTAGAGATTGATAGAGAATCTTTTGATAAAAAACGCTTAGAGATTCAAGCAGCTGCTTCACTTCTTTAGATTTAAATACCCAGACTTTTGGACTACTTAAAAAAAAAAAAATAGATCTCAGCTCAAATCTTTGACGGTAGCTGGGCTGGTTTTGGGGGACAACCTGAAATCATGTCAGGGAAGGAAAAAAAAAAAAAAACCCAAAAACCCAGCGACTTGTGCGGATCTCGTTCAACTCATTGCCATCTCTCCGTAACACCGGGGCTGCAGCACGTCCCGGCGAGGTGGTGATGTTCTCTCCAAGCTGGAAAGCAACTGGGAGCTACCAACCACCGGTACCTCAACTCTCACCGGAATATAAGGAAGCTACCGAGCGGCCCTTCCCGCCCCAGACAGAGCCGGGGGCCCCTCGGGGATAGGTTTAGGGCGGTAAAAGCAGAGGGAGAGCCTTTTGGGGGCACGGCGGGTCTCATCTCTCTCCTCCACCGGGAAGGCGGCCTCCGGGAGCCGGGGCGACGAGTCGCGGGTCCCGGTGGCCTCGGGTGGCAACCCGGGGGGAACAGACCCC
>VXAK01002273.1:114037-132514 GCA_013399435.1 Arenaria interpres
AAGCAAAGCAAAAATAAAAACGCTGCCAGGTAATTGCCCGGTATTTTCTGACAAAGCAACAGGCCGATTTTGATCTTAAAATGCCAGTTAATTTAGCCTCCCCTGTGCTGGCAACAGACCGAAGGAACAAGGCAAGCTTGGGGAAAGGTGGGATTCGGGTTCACGCCTGGTTACTTTTTCAGGAACACAAGTCACAAAATGGGGGAATTTAGATAGTTTTCATCAGAGGAGCAGGTACTATGCTTGCTCCCGCTAGTCTGTCGTTAAATACATGTGGGAGCTTCCAATGAAGCTCCCAGAGGAAATGTACTAAATCTTGTAATATTTAAGGAGAGAGCAAAAAATATCTTGGAGGTTTTCAGATTAATTCTGTGTGCAGATCAACCAACTGATTGTCTGCATAACAAGGATGCTTAGGTTTTAGTGGAGATCTTGGTCGCATAAACGGCAGTCTCCTTGCTACTAAGTCTACAACAGTTTACATTTTCCTTTTTTAGACAAAACATTCTGGAGAATAAATTACCCGATTCTTAGAGGTTTACCCTAAACTTTCTGCCCATCTTCAACTGATTCCTCAAATTGAGCTGCTTTTCATTTTGTCACCTACAAGCTCCCTTGTTACCACCAAGAACGCTGTTATTTCTAGCTCCCTTTCTGTAGCTTCAGTGACACAAACATTTTTGCTCATTTTTGCTCTTTCTGCTTCACACCAGCCTCTTGCTACTCTTCATGTAATTACAGCCTACTCCTTCCTCACTGTTTGCTACTCGGATACAGTCCAAGCCCATGAAACTGGTATCTGTGACTTCTATCCAGTCTTCCTATTCCAGATTAAACAAATCTCTTCCTACTTAATATCTCTCTTACTTTTGTTTCTCTCCTTGAATGTTTTTCCCCGTAATTTATCCTTTTGTACTTCAAATCCAAACACCTTGTCCTCACTTTAAAGTCTTAAATTAATCAGTCAAATTAAGAACATACGGGTCTCTTCTTAGAGTCTTATACCTCCTGAGATTTTTATCTTGCCTCCTGAGTCCTTTCATCTTCTTTTCCTACTTTTGCTTTGAACATCTCCTCACTTTTTGGCAGGAAATATTAAATCACAAGCTTCCATCTGGAATTCTTGTTCTTCACATTGATATTCCTCATGCGCTCAGTTTTATGATCAGACTATCATCTCTATTGAACACTGTCTCCAAAATGCTCACTGTATAAAAGAAAAACAAAGAGTTGTTCTTCCATTACAGCCAAATCTGCAGTATGTATTTTCCAAACAAAAAACGAAACCAAAAACCATCTTTGGCTGACACTGTCATGCTTCTTCTGTAGCCAAGCAATTTTAGCAACCTCTTCGAGTGCTCAATCCATAGGGCTGTATTTATGGCAGAAATCACCCAAAAATAAAACGCAAGATGAACATGATATGGAATCAGAAGGGTAATAGAAGCAGCAGCGCAAAACCACGTGTACAGTAGGAAGAAAATCGCAAAAAAAAATTTAAACTTTAAATTACTAAAGCACATCTTTATTTTGCAATTAAACAATTAAGATCCACAAGTAAACTATATATATATTTTCAAGTCTGTACCTAGACAACTATTTGTCAACTGAAATTAAATATATCCACAAAATATGCATAACAGCATTTTTTCACATAATAGAATGAAATTTTACTTAAGACTAAAACAAGACTTGTTAAATGTTAATTAGCATATTTATCCTGGGAACTGCTGGTTTTCGGTAGAAGTTAGTGTATCGTTTTAATGGCAAGAAATTTCATTTTATCAAAATGAGGACAAATACATAAGGCCCTTTAAAGCATACAGTAGCTGCAGTGACACAAGCTGAAGTTATTTTCACATTGTCCAGTGTCGACCAATTTCAAGTTTCCATCATTTTCAATCAACCACCCCCGGCTGTTGAGCCAAGACGTTGCATTTAGGTTTTCTGTTGTTTTGTTTTTATTTCTCTTCTCCCCTTCATGTGCTTTTAAACAAATTTATAGGCAAAAGTCTACTTATGGGAAGAACCTTCCCATCCCTCCAACATTAATAAAGATACACAAGAGTTAGTCTAAACAACAAAAGAGCTATTCAACTCCGAGATGATTTACTTCACACTTGCAGTCCATCATTCAGCAGTATGAAACCGAGATGAAATTTGACAACTGAAAGCCACAGCTGGAAATGCAAATTAATTACCAGAAGTAACTAGCAAAAAAATATTGCCACCATCTGATGGTTAATAAATGATCTAAATAATATCTTTCCCTTTGTATTTACACATAATATAGCACCTGTTACAGAAAAACCCCAAACCTTACACAAACAGCCCCGCCAAATTGACTGGTTAAAATGGGATTGCTGGTAAACAAATCAAGCTAAACGGAAAACAAATCTGGATAAAATAAAACCTCTGTTTTCTTACCTTAATTTTCCTGTAAAAATTATTAAGGGTTGTTACTGTGGTGCCCCAACGTACTGAGATAATTGCACTGGATCGTTTATAGTCTAGTCTTTGTGGATATATTCTAGTTAAAGAAAACAGCTTAATGTAAACTGTTTAACCCTTTCACTCACTTCTCAGGCCCCTGGCCGAGGAGTAAAAAGGTGACAACTTCTTTAAACTTCGTTGTGCATTATCTTTAGTTATCAAAATTCAAATAAGTTAAGTAAAAAAAAAAAAATACTGATTTCCAGGTAATTGATCTAATGTTAAAAATAATGCTTAGCAGAAAGATTTACAGTAAACATAGCTAATTTGCAGCTAGCTGAGAGAGATCACAGAGAGAAATTTGAGTACCCTGTAGTTTCTATTTGCACCTTTTTTTTAATGCAAGCTCTATATTCTTTTTACACAGAAAAATTAAGATGATAGAATTATTAATATCTTCATAATAGCTATTTTGTGAAAGTCCCTCAGAAACACATGCACAATAAACCAGAAATGGTTGGAACAATAGAAAGCATTCGTACCAGGGTGTAATCCTAATCATCTCTGTACAGAAACCCATTAAGCATCTCTCTCCAAACCCAATTTATTTTGTCCAATAGTTCAGTCAGTAGTAAGCATGAGATAAAGTGCTACTATTTAAACATCAAAACATTTTGAAAAAAAAATTAAAATCACCCTTTAAAATGTGTAAGTTTGCTAAATATGAAATAAACACAACCCACAAATTGTCAGCCAGTCTGTGAAACTCATGGTACAGCAGACTAGAATGAAAGATATTTTGGTGGCTTTTTTTAAAGAGAAAAAAAAAAAATAAAGAGGCTACTGGTTCAAAGAAATAAATAATTCCATATTTTTAAAATTAAAATGTCAGCATTTTTTTTTTAAAGTGACTTGTCTCAAATTTTTACCATTGAGCTCTCAACAAACAAGACATGCCCAAGCCAATAGCCAGAGCTTACAGCTTATGCACCAGTTGAAAACGTGTAGCTGGAGAAGCCCTATGAACTGGGAAGATGCACACTAGTGGCAGCAACCAGCACAGAGATAAAATCCAGTGGTAACAACCCGGCCTTCTTTGCTAGACTGCTAAACCAATTAAAGAAAATAAAATTAATAGCAGTTTCAATTTACAGCTGCAGCGGGATACCAGAGACCGGACAGAACAGTTACACCGAAACAAACGAACCGTTTTTCCCCTTGCAACAGCTTCCCAATCACCACTAATTATAATCCCTGCAATTCCACGCAAGATCCACGCCTAATCAATGAGTATGTTTTCACCAGATTTTGATATTGGATCCTCGCACTAGAAGTAGCAATGGAAAAGAGACTTCTGAGTCTCAAGACAGAAGGTGGGCACTTAAATTAGCAAATACACCCAGTCAACCGGAGACCTGAGATGTGAGCTACAAGAAGACTACAAATGACTTTAAAGGGCCCTATTCCTGTACTTTGTGGAAGACCAAATAACACAAAATTTGAATTTGAACCATAACCCAATCCCTCCCTTTATCCTCAGGGCTGAGGGTCTCAAACATTGCCTGCAGAGCAGCTCTACAGTCTAAACTAGAGCGTACGGACCGGACAACCTGCTTTCGCTTGCAAATTGGTGGATCTGTAGAGTTTTTCCCGCGCATGCTAACTCCCTGAGCCATCAAACATCGCCCACACACCTGCACGCACACTGCAGAAGCATAAAAATATCACGTAATTCAGCTCCACAGCACACCTGGAGCTCCAGCATCTCCATCCCAGACCTTCCCTACTTCCCCGTCTCCCTGGGCAGCGCAGCCGCAGCAGGTCCGCTGCGTTTTTTGCCCTTCCACGGGTACCATGACGCTTTTTGGAAGGTCTCCAGGGAAAGCGGCCGGCAACACGGGTTCCATAACAAACTCCTCGTGTTCCTCAATCTCCCAACTGCCTTCTCACCCTTTCTCTAATAGATGGGGTGCCAGACTGTAATGAGATATTCTGGAAGTGTTTCCGCTTAACCTATATGGGACGTGAGCTTTCAAGATTTAACAGAGAAACGTGGAAGAAATGTCAGCTAGCAGTAAATGGAGAGAGAAGGAAAAAAAATCAAGCTTTCTCTTTTCCATAACTGGGAGAGAATATATAAAAACAAAATGCATAAAAGCAGTATTTTGCTGCTTAAGACTTGCAAGTTATTTAAAATACTAACTGCTTCCAAATTCAGAATAAATGAATTCTTCATCTCTCAATCATCTGATATATCTAAAGCAGTATTTCTCAAAGTGGATTGGCTGACAATCTGTAGGTGGTTTATTAAAAAATACCTGCATCTTATTTCATATTTAGCAAAAACAAACAAAAAAGCGCCCCAAAAACACTCAAAGCCTCCGCCAGAGCCCCATGTCTTTCTACTTAAAAAAAAAATAAAACAACCTTCAAATCCACTTTAAACAAGAGATGGTAGTGGTAGTTTTCAATCCGAACCTAAAAGGAAAACCAAAGTCTTAACATTATACATTGGCACAAAATTCTCATAATATTGCTCTTATTTACAAGGAAAACTTTTTTTCTTCTTTTAAAACTGGATTTGTATCATGGAAGTGTTACAAACATACTCTTTCCCACACCCAGCCAACATTTTTTTCCTAATCAAATGGTATGAAAATAATTATTCATAAAATCCAACAGTCGTAACACCAATCACATATAGGTCTATAGGTCATTGTGTCTGAAAGATACATTCATGTTTTGTACAGCATGAAACATACAAAAACTTCTTTAAAAAACTCTTAAGGATGATACAGATCTTCATAACCCAAATTAAAATATTTAGCAGTTTTGCTTTTTTTTGGGCCATATAAAAATATTTTCAAGGCCATTTATACCACAACAGGTAGAAACACTTTAAGGAATGATTTATGGTGCAGAAAGGCTTCAATGCTGTTCTCTCTCCCAATCAGTTTTTGGTTACCACTATCCTGGCTTTGGAGAAGCCAAAAAGCCGCTGAGTCGCTGCTGGCCAATTATCTAAGAATAGGTACTTTGTTCCAGTTTTTTTTTTTCCCAGTGCAACCAGTTAATACACTACAAATCAGCTTAAGTCAGTGCAGAGGAAGATTTTGAAGAGACCTATTATTCTTGCCTGTGTTTGTAATCAAAACAGTTAATGACAGACGACCAATAAATATCCCACACTTAATTGTGGTATAAATGGGTCTTTTGAACTCAAACTGCTTTGGCAACTTTACATAAGAATATTTAAATATGTGACATACCAGCACTATAAGTTGCTATAAACTCCGTTTCTGATTTCCCTCAGAAAAAAAAAAGGGGCAAATACTATTTTCATTTACAATTTGACTATGAAGAAAATTTATTTCAACATAATGGATAAATTATTTTAATTTTTAGACAGTAAGTGCTGAGTTTAAAATAACTTTCCAACTAGCCAGCATCTCAGCTAATAATCTCATCATGTGGAAGTTAAAGCTTATACTTTCCTAAAGAAGAACTTTCTTTGTTGCAAATGGCTTAAAATAAATCTGAGATTAAAGCTACCTTATTACTCTTTTTTTCAGTTTATCAGATCCAGAGATTCTTGAGAGATTCATTTTTCACTGAGGGATAACAGCGATTTAAGCATCAAATCTAGAAATATAAGTAACAGGGCCACAGGCCACCTAATACTATTTTGTTTTCTAAAAATATTTAAAACTCTATCTTCCATTTGGCATTGTGGTTCGCGTTTATTACTAAGTCCTAAGCCAGGATTTCACTTTGCCTGAATCCCTTTTCACTTAATAGTTCATAGCTGATCTCTTTCAAATGTCCACAGAACACAGTATATTACATAATATAATTCTTCAATAGTTAAAAATTATTTAGCGTAGAACTTTTCATTTTAATTCTATGCTCTATATAGCTTACAACAAAATTTTCTGGATAAACATTTTCAGGAAACCAATACAATAAATTAAAACTTTTAAATAGAGGGCACAAAGTTGCGTTGTCACAGGGCAGTCAAAGAAGTGACTGATTTTTTTTTCTTACAGTATATTACACTGGACACCTTGCTTCTGACTTGGTTTCTCCTATACTGGAAAAACATTTAAAAACTGGGACATTTACATCTCTTTAGAATGAGCTCAGATACTGTATCAAACAGACATTTCTTACAAATCTTCTACCTACTAAAATTAGAAGCAACCCATACCAACTGGAACAAGTTTGCACGAGCATAACAGAAGGTGACTGGGGTCATTATGGAACTAAAATAAAGTTCTGGGACAACTTCATAGCGTTCTCCTCCCTCCCCCCACAAACAACTAAAAAAAAAAAAAGTAATAGAAGGCAGACCTGTACGAACATGGCCTGAAATCAACTATGAGGACTTAAGAAGTAATTGGTTAGCAGATAATGGAATTAAATCACATCTGATTGTAAGTTCAACTTAATTATCAGTGCTATTAAAGAGTTATGTCCTAATCGAGTAAGACAGCTATTCTCAGTAAAAGGATAAAACGAAGTATCAGCTTCTAATGACCTACCAGCATTTCACAGTAAGCTGCTAGTAAGTTACTAGTTGGAAGGAATGAAGGAATGTGTCAGATTTTTCACATAATTACAATACAGCAGCATACAATGCTCATTCGTTAAGTTGGCAGAGGTGCTTTTGCTACCGAGAATAGCACTCAGGTACTTGTGTAAGGAAAAGAGGGAACGGTATTTCCATGACCCCTTGCGGTAACACATTCCAAGCACCAAGGGCCGTTTCTAAAATCTGAACCCATTGAGATAAATATGACAGGACAATACCACCCCCACAGAATCGTGAGTGCCTTTCACTGGATGTACGCTGTAAGTCTCAAGGCACTTAAGGGGTTAAGACATAATGCATGCACTAGTTCCCATCATGTAATCTTTAAGTCACACGAATCAGAATACACCAGTGTATGACACACAAGCTGTGTCAAAGAAATGCTGTTTATTTACTTTATTCTTTTTTTTTTATATTTTTTTTTTATTGTTATTGTTATTATTTTGTACAAGATGCTGGTAAGTGGGCGTTATGCAGCTACCGCTGGGTTAACACAGACGCCAGCCTTCCTCTAACAACCAGCTGGTCTCTAGAAAGGGTGTAGGACAGAGTGTGCTGCATCAGTAGGCAGTGTGTATCTATCTAGTATCGGCAATATTGCTAATGTTGTAAAAAACAAAACAGTGAGAGTCTGTACATAGTAAATAAACCTAGCACTGGAAAAAGACCATGGCTTAGTGTATTTTTTCATTTGTTTTTCATTTTAAGAGACATGGGTGTAAAACAGGGTGAAATAATTCCAAGCCTTGTTTGTAGCAATTCAACCAGAAGCGCAGAATATGGCACTACAATGAAATATCGTAGATTACCCTGAACACAATTAGTTCTTTCAGTTTATGGTTTGTTCGGAGCAAAGCACGAAAATAAAGTCTTCAAACAGATGAAAGTTAGAAGAGTTTCAGAGACTGATTTTGTTTCAACGTAAAGTGCAACAGTGCTGAAGTTTTCAAAGTCCTTTGTCAATTCTTTGCTGTACTTCACTATTGTTTCCTGCAAGCAGTATTATGGCACAAAGAACGCTGCCAGTTCACGAGAGAGGACAGGATTCCTCAATTGATATCCTAGGGGTTTAGCTCTTTACTTATGCAGTGACGGTTGTAAAGGTTTAATAAATCCTTCTTCATACACCTTCAAAATAGCTTCACATACAAATCTGTATTGACTCTGAAAAGGAAAGTAGATTCAGTAAATCGAAAAGAAACGTAATCAAACCATGTCATTTGGAGGCAGCAAAAGCCTCTAAGATTTTCCCATCCCATTCCCTTGACAAGCCAAGAGCTGTGCTTCAAAGTAAGTTTAGGAAATACAAAACAACAGGAACTTTATATTAGAACATCTTGTTTCTCAACAGAAGAATGGGATGAACGGCACCTTGAAATACAGACCGAAGGTCATACCCACAAAACTGGTACTGTTATTACAACATCACCTATTCAGGCATTTTCTGCTCTTCGGTTCATTGCTGAAGTTTCACTGACCTGAGAGGTTTCCACGCCCTTGGATTTAGTAGCTATAGTTTAAAGCACTTTTTCATACTTAATAGTAGTTATGGCATGTTACTGGCACTTCCCTCTCAGAATTTGATGAAAAAGAAAATTGTTTCACATTTTAAAAAGCCAGAACTCCAGTTTCTCAACATTATGCACTATCTGACTGTGCAACGTATTCAAGTCTAGCACCTGCCTACATAGAGGCCTCTAATATTTTGTTTTAAACAAGTAAAGGCTAAAAATGCCAACAGTAATCAAATTAGAATATAATGAAAATAAAATGAAATAAAAGAACTGTTTTGTAAAGCATCGCAACTGACACTGAATAGTGGATAATGGTGAATACGCTGGTCAGAAAGCCAGCACGCCTGCCTCTTCTGTGTGGAGGAACATCCTCTCTATGCAGTAACCGGTGACATCAGACCTTAAATGGGTACAGTAACAGGTTTAGTAATAGAATCATTATTTAGTGCATTGTTGCACGTATATTAAAAGAGTTAAATCTATACACGTTTGTATAAAATAGTTATTTTGCCTCCAGCGTTTCCTGAAGGAGACTGAACTCTCCCCTCACAGCGGGGACAGCAGACGCCCGTGCACAGCGCCATCTTGTGGACACTGAGTGAATCTTCCCGGAGACACAAAATCGGGCAGAGTGCACCAAAGGAGACACTGTAACAGCTAATGTTTATGAAATTTTAAAAACCCCGCACTTCTAGTCTTTTGTTATCCTTTCTCCCTCTGATGCAATAAAAACATGCCTTTCACTGAAGGTTGAAAATTCTGGTTTCTCTTCCACCTTTACTAATAAAACTTTCTTCCTCTCTATTCATACTGCATAGTCATCACAGACACCAAGGGCCTTCCTTTACTACGTTTCAATGTATCATCATGTTCCTCATGTGCCTGTGCTAGCTGAATAATACGGTTTTTTAAAGTAGAACACGAATACTGGACAGCAGCACTGAATGACAGATGACCTAGAAATGGAGGTGAATATATACTTTTTGTCAGTCTGAATACTCTCTGAAGACAAAAGGTTTATTCAGATTTGATTAGAGGATCAGCAGCAGGGACATTACAATTACTACAATGACTAACTGCCTTCAGGTAACTGTGGGAGAGATTTCATCCTGGATCTAATGCCTTTTCTCCTTCAAAATACTTTCTCTTTAGGTGCTATATACTACAAGTAAAATTATACAACTGATTACTAATTAAAAAAAATGAAAAACCTGGAATTTGTCAAAGCTTGGGACAACCAAGAGTCTAAGCCTTTTTTTCTTTTTTAAAGACAGCATAACTCAGTGTTTTGACCCTGTTTACTTATTTTCCAAAAATGTAAACACAAACTGTTCTCAGAGATATGCAACACCTGACTGATACAAATAATAGGTTTCTGAATGTTCAAAAACTTTTACAATTCTGAAATGTAATACATTCAAGCAACATGGCAAGTATCTCAAAAAAACCCTCAACATTATAGATTCAGGAAAAATTCCAGCATCTTAAGATACATCTAAACATGAAGAAAGCATCAAAAGAATCCTGGTAGCAAGTTATTTTTTTAGACTAAATACACTTCAAATTACTTTGATATATCCTTGCATGAGATTTAATTACGCTGATTTTTAAAAAAATAATATTTCTCTGATTATTTCTTTTTAATCGAGTCACCACAGGGCAGAGTTAAGGCTTGCTTTCATAATGACTAAGGCAACAAAATCACTGAATTGCATGTCTTGGATCTTTCTGTGCTTACCTTTTATACTACTCCCATTCTTAACACCTGGAATTTGGCTCCTGCTTTCTCCACTAAGTAGTTTTTACAGTACTGAAAACTGGCCCTTTTTGACATTAATTACCAGGTATCCCTGAGACAGCTGCTGCTTTTTTCAAGCTTTCTTTTTAGAAATCTAAGGAATTGCTCCTTTCCTTAGCAATTTACTCCAGTTTGAAGCCAAGGCTGCAGCTACACCGAGTCATGGTGACTCTTTGCCCTATGATCAACAGCAGGCTTATTAAAAATCCATCTAATGATGTAACTAGATCATAAGAAATTATTCTTCTGCAACATCGAACAGGAAGTGTGATACTCACAGGTGTTTGGATCATCATGGCTCTTTGATCTCTCATGGTTCTTACAATATCTAACGGATAAACAGGCTGATTGCACTCAATGAGACACATAGCCGTCTCCATAGTGATGAGAACTCCTGTCCGTCCAATCCCAGCACTGAAAAAAAAACAATAAAAGACCTCAAATGAAAAAATGAAATAAAGTGTCTGGAATATAGTTCATACTTAAAGACCGTCCTTCTTAAGCATTCTCACGATCGATTGTTATGATTCCCATACTATTAAGGGCAGGGGTTAAGAGAGAGTGTGTCCGAGTCACTGGAAGCCTCCATCCTGCCTAAAACAGAGCAAAAACCAATCAGTGCAGACTTGTTGGTCCTTTGAAGAGAGACTGTCTTAGCCCAGCCATTCACTTGAGCAGAATCTACAAACATATAGTTATTCAGGCCATATTATAAATCATACTAATATCTAGACGATAGCCAAACACAGAGATACCTAGCATACATTGTGCATTTTGTGCCAATTTGAGCATTGCTGAAATGACCGTTACTCGAACGTTGGCCTCATTTGATAAACACTTGTTTATGTTCTTGAAGTGATCCATACCTTCATATTTCAGAATAAGGAATAGAACAATTACTAGAAACCTTTGGAGGATGACAATAATGATAATTTTCTTAGTATTAAAAAGTACAAGAGAGATGTAACTTGTGTAGATTGAAAAGGAATACGTAATAGCAATCCCTTTCAAGACAAGGAAGAACCATAACACATAAATCTTTAGATTTGTTTTATTTTTAAGCTAAAGATGATTGAAAATTTTGCCATTCCAAGATGTATCTGCCTTGTTTTACATATACATACACTTCTCCACAAGTAGCAATCCTCAAAAACTGAATATTTCACCTTGAACATGTTAACCAGTTTCAAATTCAAATGCTTCATATTGAAGAAAATTATGCTGCACTTTGGAAACAGAAAACCAATGATTCTCCATATTTGAATTCAGGACCAAATCCGTATTTTCAAATCCCAGCATTATCTCAACTCATACAACTAGTATTTCAGTCAATAAATGAAACTGTTTGCTTCTAAATTATTTAATATAAACATTCCAAACTTTGAAACTTACTTGTTCTGATTTTGAAGCATAACTTCAAGTCAAACCTGGCCAAACTACTACTTTAAATCTTTGTCCAGAAGGTGGCATTAAAGCTACTATATATTTCAGTGATGTCATGAGAATTTTATGACAAGATGTAAACGTGCTGTTTATATAAAATTATTCAACAGCATTTTGTATTTCTAGAATTTATACTTGTAGAATTTATACGCAGAATGCTTTATCAAAACCAAACAAGAACAGTATCTGTCAAAGAACCTAATGGCTCATTTTACAGCTTCAAAAGATTCAGAGAAGGGCATCAACAATGACAGAAAGTGTGATAGTTTCCATATGATAGGTATCAGGTAAGCCAGGACTCTTCAGCCTGGAAAAAGGAATCATTGACCGATGGAGGGGAGCACCGAGACAGGACATGAAAATCATGAAGAGCACAGACAGGACAGGGTGGCTCACCATCTCATCTAGAACAAGAATCAGAAACTGTTCGACTAAACTAGTAGGAGCTTTGTAAAAATAAAAATGAACACATGAACACAAGCTTGAAAACGTGTTTTAAGTAGTTTAATGTAACAAAAAACCTATCCAATTTCTTAAGGGTTTTGTTGCTTTATAATCTGTGTTTTTTGTTTTGTTTTTAAACTATCGTTGTACAAAAGTCTGCTCTACTGGCTACTTGGATTCTCCATGCTAAAGCTGGTGGGTTAGTTTTGAAAATAAATTTTATCACGTTGTTGCACTAATGCCCTGTCCTATTAAATCGAACAGACGTTAAAAATAGTGTGCACGCACCATATGGAGGAACCCTCGGCCACTTCAGCTTGTCTCAGGAGTGGAATTTGGTTATACTTCCCAACAGCCACCAAGTTAGGCAAATTAAGTAAGTTATGTTGAACTGTGATATTCCCCCTCTTTTCTTCTGTGAAGCATAAAACTGTTATAAATGCTGGTTTTGAAATTATGAGTGTGGAGCTGAATTGATGCCTCATTGAGATGAAAGGAACTGTTCATACTCTCCAAACTTGTTTCAGTGCCTCTGCAGACTTACACACTTTATATTGTAAAAGTTGTATTTGTCTTTTGTATTTTCCCTATTTGTTCACAACCACATCAACCGAAAGTATATCAAAAAGTTGAGGAACAGTATCATTTAAGACAGTGGCATTCTGGTACTGGTTTCCCTAGTTAGTAAGATTCACCCTGACCAGCATGAAGCAGAAAAGAGAGCAAAACCAATTTAACACAATTTCTGATACACAAAGTGTTAAGGAGAGAAAATGTTTTTCTTTGATCTTCTTCAGTAAATGTCTAGTTTACTTGTAGATTATATAGTTTTTAAATTGATTTTATCCCTTAAACCTCTCAGCTTCTCTCTGAACCAGGAATGATGCACACCTGACTCAGGAACACTGACTGACTGGGGAATATTCAGGAATTTAGAGGTCAGATTTTATTCACAGGAGCGCTCACCGAGAACAGGTATAGCACACGTTCATTTGAAGACATTTGGCATTATGCATTGTTATAGTTTACTAACCATGTATTTTAAAGGATTAAGATTTTGAAATTTATCATAGGAATGTAGAATGCTATTAAATACTATTGCATAAGAAAACCAAGAAAAACACATTTCACGTGTACATAAAAATACGAATAACAAAGTTATTTTAATTCATGCCAAAAGTAAATTGTTGAGAAAAATGTGTCATCTTAATGTATGTATCAATATATCATGTAGCCTAAGACTGCAGACTTGAGAGAACATGTCTTTTCTTTGATCATTACATACACTACTCACTTTTTCAGCTATAGATTATTTATACAGCTATCACGGAGTTTTGTAGAATAGTCACCATGAGGAAAAGGTTCCTAAGTATTTTTGCCGTTTTCCTTAATTATTATATAGCCTGTTAGCACAAGCATTTAAACTGTAAACAAAACAAAGAACCTCAAAAACAACAAAACCCCTGCACAGATCAATGCATGTAGGTACTCAAACTTTTGCCTATTGAAACGTGATTACTATTTTAAGTAATTGTTTCATTTAAATGTTGAGTTCTCCTGTCATCCCCAAAGCAGATGCAATTACATGTTTATTTCAACCACAAAGCACAGAAAATCTATTTGATGATAAGTAAGTTCAGGGTGATGATTTAATAAAGTTGGAAAAAATGGATACCTGCAGTGAACAACAACAGGTTCTTCTCTGCCAGCCCTCTTCTTTCGCACAAGACACACGAAGTCTAGGAAATCGCTGGAATCGTCAGGAACCCCATGATCAGGCCATGCTATATACTGGATTTGAGTTAGTTGTCGGCTTTCCTCTTTCTAATCAGAAACATGAAGTTTATTTAAGGATAATTCAAGTCACATTAAAGAAAAAAAAAAGGAAAAAAAAAAGACAAAAATAATAAAATTAAAAAAAAAAATCAACGGTACATTTACAGCAACTTGTACCTGTAGTAAAAGCGCCTTTAGGCAACTACCAGCACTTTATTAGTGTTAATCATTGCTCATCCTGGATTTTATAATTACTTCTTTTTTCTTAGAAACAAAAAAGGCAATGTATGTTTACACCTTTAAGAGGTTAAAAAAAATTACACTCCTTGTAATAGCAAACAGTTCAAGGATACCAATGATCTACCTGAACACCAGATGTACAAAAGGTGGTCAAATTTCTAGCAAACAAATTTAACAGAGAGAAGCAGTATCTTACTATGAAATGACAGAACTGAGTTAAGATGGGAGAGGGAGGACTTTCAGAGACAAAAGCTCTCCTTCAGGCTCTGTGTGAACAGCAGCTTTGTTTTGGCTTTACCTGCACCTCTTAATTTTATCCAGCATACTATACATAAGATGCAGAATGCCTTTGTTTTCCACTGACTCCTGTTCCTTGCTCTAATATCACAAACATCTGCCTCTGGTTAGTGGAGTGGACAGGCCCTACAATCAGTGTAAAAACAGCATTTTAAAGAACAGGAGTTAACATTCACTTTAAATAACCTTTAGGCATGGAATCATTCACAGAGGTTCCACTGCTGATAACAAATGAGCAATTGTCTCAACAGGGCACAGGGAAGGAATTTTAACTGCAAATTGACTAAAAGGCAGCTCTATAAAACTGGCATCTCATCTGGTAACCCAAGCAGTGAGAAATGAGTACGTGAACTAAATTCTAGATACTCATTTCCAAACACTTCTGAGATTGAAATACTGGCTGGGGAGGCTCTGAAAACTGCACGTCCTGAAAATCATATAATGCATGTTCAAGAAGGTCCTTGTTTATGTGTAGTCACCAATCCCAATTCATCTTTCTTGCAGCAGGATTTATCTTCCGTCTACTTGCGCATATTCTCCATGATGGAATTATTAAGAACTGTTTGCCTCTACAGACTTTCAGTTGTAATAATGAAATACCTCCAGAGTCTCATGTTTTGAAAACATCAAGGGAATAACAAGTTTCTCAACTTCTTTAATTATTTTTTTCTTTGGCCAGGGCATGAAAGGCGCCCTTAAAGACCTTTAAGACATCTTTTATGTAATTTAAAGCCAAATAATAAGATTACGGAAACTGAATCTTTGTGATATTTTGCTAGTGAAAGGTTTGTTATCATTCTAAGAGCAGAATTTATACTAGATATGTACATGGCAATATGAGTATTTTTCTAACAGCTTCTAGAAATAAACAGTTCCATTAATATGGATACGCCACCAAGATGGAAAGAAAGTCTGATTAAGTAAGTTTTAGCTAGTCTGTGAGAATTTGAATTCTGCAGATTAATACTTAAAATACATATTATTATTTTACCTCCAGATTAGTCAATGTCATTTCTCGAAAGACATAAGCAGGATTTCCTTCTTCAGAATGGCAGGTAATCTGGAAATTCCCATAGGATGAGCTTCCTGATGGCTCTGGCCAGTACTGGTGGCATTTAACCTACAGTCAACACATTTTTAAAGATGCCTGTGTTTAAATTCACAGAGTATTATTTTCATTCTCTCTAGTTCCTTATACCTTTCTTCATTAAGGACTATTTTGATCATTTTGTAATCACTATTAATTTACTTACCCAATAGACTGTGTTACCTAATTATTGTTTATAAAATAATGTATCGTAGAGGTTTCCTGGTTCTCTTTTCAAGAGGACACATGGATCAGCTCTTGAGATTAATTTAACTGAAGATAGATGCCTCCAATTGTCATTACAATTTTTAAAAAGTATATCTATAAATATTCCATCTTAACACTTGAGTGACAAAGATGCTGCTTTATAAACATTTTGACCTCCAAAATCCTAATCTCAAAGCAGATTTATATGGGAAAAGAACAAATAATAAAAAAAAAAAGGCGATAAGCAACACAAAAGTTGCTAAACTAATGCAGAAATTAGGGGGATGCAGATGGTGGATTTGTAGGACTCTTGATAAGTCATCAAATGTGAAAGAAAACTTCAAACGCTAAGATTTTCAGATATATTGCTTAAATGCCAAATTACAGAGGTCATTTCAGCTCAAGTGTACTTTTGTTTTTCCAACCCACCTGGCGATTCTTTAAGAGCAGCCAGATTTGCAGACTTCCTGCTCCACTGAGACATCCCGGCATGCAGTGGGATAGCGATGTCGGTAGCCTCATGATCAGCTTTAGAGCAGGGAGTCTGCCTATGGGTATAAGACAGATAAGTCCTTTTATTTCATTATTTAGCAGCTCTCCAAAGAACTCCACAAATATGGTTATTGAAGGGGTGGGGGAACCTCAGAGAACTGCTATTGCAAGTCTGTTCTTAGCAGATCTGCAAAGAAAACTCAAATTAAAAGGGCACTTGTACTGAAATTCCCTCTAATCATGCTTATTTGGGAGCAGGCAGCATCATGCTACTATTGAGTCACTGAAAAAAGGTTTAAAAATGCTGCAACTCCTCTTCAATTATTTTAATTATATTTAGAGGCCTGGCCTCAGCAATATATGGTTATTAAAAAGTTAGAATATATACAGACAGCTGAACTACAGTCCGAGTTGACCAGAACACCCACAACCTACTATAAATCCACCTTCAAAAGAAATCCTGATTGTGGAGAAATTTCAGTGAACTATTATTCCTAACTGTCATTTCTGTCCACATACTCATCCAGCCAGTGCTACTGTGAATGCTCCACATTCTATAAACCTATAAACCCAGTAACTCTGGAATTACACCGTGTGAACGACCAGATCTGATTGTTCTGCCTGTCTCCAAAGGACAAAGCTGCAAAACAAAGCAAGCCATACAGGAGAAACCGTAGCTTAAAAAAACCAACCAACCAAACCACAAAATACACTTGAGATCTTCCACAGCACGATACACAATTATTTGTAGTATTTTATAACTACTTTATTACTAGTAGACTATTTTTACATGTTTTTGTATGGAAATGATTTAAAGGACAAAGATTCTTCCATATGATTAAAGAAACGTTTATAGCTACAGAAGAACATTTTGTGAAAAATTCTGGATTTCAAGTTTATCAAGGATTCTCTTATAGACAGCCATCCGGGCATGGGATCTTAACACTACAAAGCTGTGTTAGGCTGCCTTAAAAAAATTAATCTCTCTACATATCAAAGAACTAATCTACAAAAAACTCATCCTATGAAGATAAATTTTAGTTGCTTTTTACTTTGCAAAAAAAAAAAAAAAATAAATCAAAGAAGCCTAAAAATATTTGAAGGAATACATGAAGACTTCAGTGTATTTCAGAACACAGTTTAAATATTAGCTACGTTAACAATATCAGAAAGTGTAAAATGTAACAGTCATCATTGCAACAGTACTGGGAACACAATAACCTCATAAAAAAAGAGTCATAGAATAGTTGGGTTGGAAGGGACCCTTATCAAGTCCAACCACCCTGCAATGAGCAGGAACATCTTCAATTAGATCAGGCTGCTCAGAGCCCCATCCAGACTGACCTTGAATGTTTCCAGGGATGGAGCATCTACCACCTCTCTGGGCAACCTATTCCAGCATTTTACCACCCTCGTTGTAAAAAAAAATGTCTTTCCTTTATCTAGTCTGAATCTACCCTTGCCTAGTTTAAAACCATTACCCCTTATCATATTATATGTCATAACCGTAAATTCCTCTAATCTTTTAAAGGCTAATCACCAACAGATGTTTAGAGGATTATGCAAGCAGTACTTAAGGAAATCTTTTACTTACTCTGCCCCGTTCAACTTGTGTTGTTAACATTACAACCATAGACGAGCCTTGTTCCCAAGTCATCTGCCAAAAGTCAGGACAAGTGTTCGGTAGCGGACCTTGACAAGCAATGTACTGGTTTATTATTGTGGAAGAAGGGATTTCCATCTAAGAGAAGACAAAGTCATTATTTTAGTTCTTAAATTAAGTCAGGCATCAGAGATTGAGTGTTTAGTAACTAATACATTTAACAAGCATCAACTACATTAATTCTATTTACTTTAAGTTAGCAGATATAGAATGGCACAGATAAAAATTCTTCAAAGTGTTTTACAGCCAAAATTATTACAAAGATCTAAGTACACTTCACGTATTAACTGACAGCTATGTAGTCACCATAATCAAGATTAATGGTTGAAAAAAGAAGTGATAGACCAGTTGGCAAATAATTCACATGCAAACGTTTCACGCTCTGTGGGTTTCTGACACTGGCTTTTAGAATAATGTTCTTGGAATTTAATTTAATCTCTGTTTTTTCTTCCTGAAAGTAAAAATAAGCAGCTGCAATTTTGTTGTTAGTGA